>CAUYSK010032706.1:0-45909 GCA_963575035.1 Avahi laniger | reverse complement strand
GGTAGTTCTACTTGTATCTCATTGAGGTATCTCCATATTGCTTTCCACAGAGGTTGCACTAATTTGCAGTCCCACCAACAGTGTATGAGTGTTCCTACCTCTCCGCATCCATGCCAACATTTGTTGTTTTGGGTCTTTTTGATAAAGGCCAGTCTCACTGGAGATAAGTGATATCTGACATTCTAACTAGTCGTGACAACCCTATTTTCAACGCAATCAGCAAAATCATACCCCCTCCTATTTAGATAGCAGGTTCTCCAGTTGACACAAATATGTTCCGCAGGATAAATAAAACTATTAGGGTCCCAGATCCCAAATCTGTTTTACTGCCAGCCTTCTTAGAATTAGAAGGCTAAAGAAGTTGTGTTATCAAAACACCACATCCACCCTCAGTGACCCTGCAAGGAGAAATAGCACCAGATCCCGGGAAGGCTCGACGACAGAAGGAGTCCGATGCTCCCAGGACCTGCACCACGCCAGCCCCCGCTTTCCTAGCCCATACAAGGCGTGGATAGAAATGCAGTGTCACTGCAGAAGTAACTTGCGGGGAACTAAAAGTTGTTACTTTTTAAAAGTGATAATTGATATTTTTAATAGTACAACTTTGTATTTCATAGTATATTACTAAAAGAAGAAAATAAGCTCTCCACTCAGAATCCCATCTGAGATGGTAAAAGGAAAAGGTGCTCAAAGGAAAAGCACCCAGTGTCTATGAAGGTGGCTCTAGCTGGTCAGATAGTTCCCCAAACGTGCAGCTGTCTCTGTGGCTGAAGCCTTCACAGCCCTACTGACCCTCTCCTTCCTGCCACAGGCAACCAGCTAAGGAGCAAGGACGTCTAACTTTTGAACTGAAAATGTAACAGAAAGAGCTAGGTACTACATGCTCTGTTTTTTAATTTTCTTTAAGATGTTGCTTTTTATAACCACAGTAACCGACCTCTTGGTAAGATTCCAGTCACAGTCCCAGAGGTTGTGTTCATGTGAGAGAATTTAGCCACTGAGCAGACGGAATTAGAAGGAAGCTTGGAAACTGTCTCTTTCAGGACAGAGGGTTAACTGAGGCTAAGGGGAGAGAGAGAAACCCAGAGCTCGCTGGGGGAAGATTTTCTATTCCAGTATAGGGAGAAATATGCCGCATGAGTCTGTTTAATGTTAGATTTTATCACACATATATTTGCTGCCACCTACTCGGTGCCAGCCGCTGTGCTGGGCACAAGCTGTGGAAGATGGCACGCAGGTGAAGGGCACCTCCTTGGCCTGGTCGGAGCACACACATGTACATACATGAACACACACGCACAGCAACACCATACACGGCACAAGATAACGAGTTTCCCCACCATCCTCGTCCCCTAGGTCTGTGTTTACACTCCACGTGTGGATTTGGTGAGGATGGGACGGGCGGACAGACGTGGGAAAATGAAGGGACCTCAGGGTGAGGGGTGGAAGCCTGTGTTGGGCTGTGAGAAACTCGAGTGCATCTGTTGGCAAATGTCTGATCACGCTGTCCAGCTGGAGGGACACTCTCCAAGTCTTCCAGAACCATAAACATCTACCCGGTGGGAAGGAAGTGCCTAGAAGATGGGGACGAGGGAGGCATCCTGGGGGAAGATGTGCAGGTTCGTGTCCCACTGCCCAGTGACAGCACCTGCCCTTGGGAAGACACGGCAGGGAACCGGCTGCCTGTGTCCAGCTGTCAAGGGCAGAAGAAATGGAGGGAAGGACCTGGCTGTCCTCTGCTTCGCACTCGAGTCTCTTCCTCAGAGAGGGCCATGGGCTGCCGTTGGGGATTGTCTTGGAGTGGGCGGCACCTCTTTATCTTGGGGAGAAGTCTGCTCCATTTCAGAAATGTTTTATTTATTGAAAATCCATCATTTATCAACCTAGACTCTTTCATCCTGTCACCTGCTCTCCAAATTTATTGCATCTAATTTCTGCCCTGCAGCAAAATGAAACCTGCTGTCTGCAGCCTGGCCAGAGCTGTTGGAACAGAACACGATTTGGGAGATCGTCTTGTTGACCGGTTCCTGAAAGTAAACCATTCGTGTGAGTTTATGTTTGTAAACGTGTATTGCAGTATGATATTGATCCAGAAAGTGCCCAATGCCTGAGTGAGCAGCTCCCCAGGGACAGATGAGGATACAGAACATTAGCATTGCTTCCACCCTGTCACATAGCCCTCAGAGGCTGCCACTCTTCAGAGGACCATCACCCCTGTTCACTTCTGACTGTTTGAACTTTAAATAAATGGAATCATATGTTTGGTTCTTTCACTCAACATTACGTTTGTGGTATTCATACAAGTTGTCCTGTGAGGCAGTGATTCATTATTTTCCATAGCTACATAGTGTTCCATTGTATGAATACAACAAAATACATCTATCTGTTAAAAACTGATGGATATTGGGTCCTTTGATGCTAGGGGCTAGTGTAACACTGATGGCAGGAATGTTCTTGTAATGCCTTTTGGTGAACATGTATATGCAAACCTGTTGACTAAACATCTGAATTACAATAGCTGGCTCAGACTGTGTGCATATGTTCACCTTTAATGAAGGATGCCAAAGAGTTTTCCAAAGTGATGGCACCAATGGGCACACCCATCAGCAGTAATGTGCTGCCTCCTGCAGTGGAATGGACACTAGGAGGCTGGGGCACTAACCTTGACTCCTCTATGAAGTCATCGTGACCCTCGGAAAAACAATTCACTTCTTGGGACCTCTTTGCTTTCCTCAGATGAGTGCTAAGGTACCCTTAATTTTTCTCTGATTCTAGAAGACATACTTGTATGTCTATTCCAGGAAAATATATATATATATATATATATATATATATATAATGAGGAAAGTATGTTAAAAAGCACTGAATTTGAGAGATTGCACATGTACTTTTATGCTGATGGTATATACACATGGATTTTGCTTTATGACACAGAGTTTTCTGATTATTCAAACCACTCTGAAAATAATGGTGGCATTAAAGAGACAATAAAATTGTCTATAATGAATAGGAAAAAAATTTAACTGATGGGCATACAAAGAACAAAGGAAAGTACCTCATTCTGCAAAAGTACTTGAAATGTTGGCACAAAACAATGCTTAAGCATGAAACATTACTTATTTATATCTCTTAGGTAGAGTATTGTGAGGTTTTATGGTTAGAAGCTTGATTTCTGCATGGCAGGAGCCCATATAACCACTCTAAAAGTGTCCATTGGACCCTCAAACATGTACTGTCATGGTTATATCTTGTGGGAAAATGGGAGAGCTTTTCACATAATCAATCTAAAAAATCATTACTACCTGCTTCTGAAAGGGGAGGATGAAGGAATACCCAGATGTTACTGGTAGCATGGCACAGACTTTCCCCAACCACCTCCCTGGATGTTAGTCTTGAGAGTGGGAAGGGAAGAAGATAGCTTCATGGAGACACTTGCACTGGAATTGAATTGGAGTATAGGATTGGTATAGACATAAAGAATGGCTTTTATCAAAAAGTCCTAAAACAACAAATGTTGGTGTGGATGCGGAGAGAGAGGAACACTCATACACTGCTGGTGGGACTGTAAACTAGTACAACTTCTATGGAAAGTAGTATGAAGATACCTCAAAGAACTGAAAGTAGAACTACCATTTGATCCAGCAATCCCACTACTGGGCATCTACCCAAAGGAAAAAAAAAGACATTCTATAAAAAAGACATCAGAACTTGAATGTTTATAACAGCACAATTCACAATTGCAAAGATGTGGAAACAACCCAAGTGCCCATTCAATACATGAGTTGATTAATAAAATGTAGTATATATATACCATGGAGTTCTATTCAGCCATAAAAATAAAAATGGTGAACTACTTATTCTATTACCCCGAATGGAGCTGGAGCTCATTCTTCTAAGTGAAGTATCACAAAAATTGGAAAACAAACACCACAAGTGCTCACCACTAAATTGATACTAATCTGTCAACACTAATGTGCATGTACGGGAAGTAACATTCATCAGGTGTCAGGCAGATGGGAGGAGGGAGGAGGGGATGGGTAAATCCATAGGTAACGGATGTTGTACATGCTGTCTGGGGGCTGGACATGCTTGTAACTCTGACTTGGGTAGTGAAAAGGAAATTTATGTAACCAAAGCATCTGTGCTCCCATAATACTCTGAAATTAAAAAAAAAAAAAAAGGTAACAAACACTACGGCCAGAGCTTGCTGAGCTATATACACATAGATAGTCCAACAATCTGCCTGACACAGAAGACAGCAAAGCAGGACAGACTATGTAGATGACAGCAGAACTCATGTCAAGAATTTTGACAGAATTCTGGGACTTTTCAATCACTTTTCCGGGCTTGTTAACTTTGTTCCACTCTATGTTTTCCCATGAAGCTTTCCAGTGAGATTTTTTGTAAAGGACAAGTTCAGGAATTCCTGTAACATGTGTCTCTCCACCTACCCTCCTCCAAGATTGCCATTGAGATGAACAACAGAATATAAAATAGAGAAAATTTAAAACAATGTGGGGAACAAGCCGCTCACATGTCAGAAACAGTGAGGAATGCCAGCCAGCTAAAGGGCACATGGATCCACCCTATCTTCGAAGAGGGTGCGTGTGAAGCCTTACACTATAACAACTGAGACTACTAGTGAAGGTACTGGAAGAACTCACTCAGATACATGAAGTCATAGGGGCAATGGTGGGTGTTTGCCTTGGGCCGTGGGGCAGGGGGAGAGCAAACAATGGTGCCCTCCTGTATCTGTTATATCTGTGACCGAGGGGAATTGGGCCTCACCGCAGCACTGGGCAATTTCAGCATCCTGGCTAAATTGTTCCAGCCCTGTAAAGCTAAGCAAAGGCACAGGTGTGCTCTGAGTGGACACTTTCCTTCACCAGTCGGAAAATAGGGATGGCGTATCTCCCAGCTCCCAGCTCCCACTGGGTTTAACCCAATACTAACCACACCCAAACCCTTTGTATAAAAATGGTTATTACAGATAATGAAAAGCCATGACAAAAAAGAAACCACAGTTAAAAGAAGGGTGACACTCTTATGAATCTGAGGAAAGTCTACCTGCTGAAAACATTTTCCCTAGCAAGGCAGAGAGTCCCTGATTATATTCTCCACAGGAATGAGCACAGCATCTTATTCACACCATCAAAACAAGCACTGCAGGGGAGGAAACATCTGGAAGCCAAGAATAATGCAGTGAAAGACAGAATACTAAATGCAAAACAATGCAGTGGCAATACAAAGTGGAATAGCTAACGTGAGATATTAAGCTATTACAATAGGAGACGCCATGAAGATTGACTCAAAAACTGGAGGAAAAGGGTAATCATGATGAGCATAGTTCGAGAAAAGCCACAGAGCAAGAATAATAAATCCAGGAAAGCTAAGATGACTCTTATAATGAAGGAACTGAAGAAATGGAATGAAATCAATAATCAAAGAAAGAAAGAGGAACATTTCATGAGTCAAAGAAAGATTTAAGGATAAGGTATAGGCAAAATTTAATGAGGGGAAACCAATTTTGACAATCTTTACAAAAATTTCACAATGACTAGATGGGAAGAAAATTAAAGTTATATACAAGATAAATATGTATGACTGCATTGCATTTGTTTCATATTCCATAACTCTAAAATTTATAAGTGATATATTTTAAAGAATTTTGAAGAGAAACAATTTTAGCTGTAGAATTTTTTTCTAGACAAATTTTTATTCATGAAAAAGACATAAGAGTAGCATCTTCGAATATCCAAGTCAAAGAACATCAACATATGTGTTTCCTAAAAATAACTACTAACCAAACAAAAAATTAATCAGTCCACAAAACATATAATAGTGTAAATTGTGAAAAAAATAATTGGTGGAAGGAATAAAAACCTTTTAGACAGTCACTTCTAGTATCAATATTTGCCATAAATTTTGTTGAAAATCTAATGTAAGGGGCAACATAATTCTTCAAAGAGAAGTAAAATAATGCAAAAGTAAATACAACTTAATATTAAGTTGGCCTTGGTAGAACAAATTATATCAAGAAATATAATGGAAATAATAAATAAACTAGTCTTGTTTACCAAAGATTATTCTAGATCTCTTGAACTTGAAAATCATTTGGGTTAGCTTATAGATTTCTGTTTTAAGAATACTTAATTTATATAAGTTTTATTTTCTAAGCTGATTAAAATAGAAATGAGTTTTTATTTGACAATACTCTCTAGGGGTAGAAAATATCACATGTATACATAACATACACACATAGACATATCTAAAAGTACAGCCAGATTCAAACAAAAGTTTTATAGCTTTCATTTTAAAATTTTAGATGTGAGTCAGGCAAACACAGTAATACAAAATTTACTAGTTTATTTAGAATAGTTGGATCCAAATTACGTTTCTGACAGAAGGAGCAAGTTAAGGTTACTTTCTCAGTGAGGGCTAAAGCTTTTTACCACTATTTGTGGAGAAGGCTTTTCTAAGATTTTCATTTAATATCATATGTAATCTTACAGAGGCTATGATCAAAGATGAAATAGAAAGAATTTAAGCTTTCTCTAAGAAGAAATTTAGAGGCATATTTGCCTATTTTTTTTTATTTTAGCATATTACGAGGGTATAAATGTTTAGGTTATGTATATTGCCTTTGCCCCACCCGAGTCAGAGCTTCAAGCATGTGCCTCCCCCAGACGATGCGCACCATACCCATTAGGTTATTGGAGGTCTAGAACGACTGCGATTTATGTCTTTTTTTTTTTCTTTCTTACATGTCGGACAGCCCCATGAATTCTTGCTAGTGGGGATCCAAAATGCATTCACAAAGAGCATTGCATGAAAAGACCTTGAGCTGATGGTGTTTGATTAGAGAACCTTGTTGCTATCCTTCCAGTCTTTGGCAAAGCTATTTCCCAGCTATCAGTATTCGTATAAGTACCTTGCATGCTCTGCACTTACCTGAATGCCTTTTCAATTCCTAATTTTTGTTCTAAGTCTGATTTCCATACCCCAATCTTGTTAAGAGAGTTTTTTGAGCCAGCCAATGGGACATGTGTTTTAAGTAAGAGCTTTTTTAAAAAAATTTTAGATATAAAATCCAAATCTCCAAAGGTATATCTATTTCAGCATGCCTCTAAATCAATAAGCCTTTTTATGACTGAAACCCAATAAGCTTTTTATGGATTAACCATGGACACAAGAGGCATCTCCAAAGAGGTTACAAAAGATACATCCCATATGATGCAAAGTTATTCTCAGAGATAGAGAAAGCAAAGACCTTCATTGCCATAAATGGTAAAGATGTTGTTTGTGAAAACTCATGTCTCCAGACTCCCCAAAAGTGAGATGTCTCCAACCTGTACTCCCTGGTGGGCAGAAAAACCAGAGAGAAAGCCCTCTCCCTGGATCCAAGCCAAGCACTGTAGGCATAAAATGAAGCAAAAACAGAATTTCGTCCTATGATTCTCCTCCTTATGACAAACAACATAAATGACAAAGATAAAGGAAAATAGTGGCTACCCCTGAAAGGTAACAGCCAGTGTGTGATTAAAATGAAATTTATGAGAATCACAATCAAAAGAACTAACCCACCAATCTCAAAACAGATTATCAGAGATAAGGGTTTACTTTATATGCATATGGGGGGAGGTTCACAGAAATAAAATAAAAACCCCAAAGAGCTGGTCTGACCAGGTTTATATACCATTTTAACAACGGACAATAAATTTGTGGAGAAACTACAAGATAAAGGATAGGGTTTTGAGCTTCTAGACATGGTAAATTGTAAGGAGATAAATATATGGGGGAACTAGTAGAAAATAAGTATTGTTTTAGTGAGGTTTGTCACGTAGATTCCTTTTGATGCCATCTCTGGACTGATAAGAGTCTAGATCATACCTGGTGGTTAACAGTACTTCTGCCTTTCCTGGTATGAGACGGAGGAAGGCACTATTACAAAGAGACAGTTACACCCTGCTTCTAGGCAAATGGGGATGGTAGAGAGCTTTTTCTACAGCCTACTCTTTCTCAACTGACTTCAGCTCAAAATAATTCATAAGCCAAAGTGGCATATTTTTGGGTGGTGTTTTCTGATCCCCCTCAGTGGGAAGAAGAGGAAGGCTGTGTATGTATCTTGGAGCCCTGGGGGTCTATTGGAGAAGGTGCAGACTCAGAGAGGTGGAGAGAAAGAAACAAAACAAGCAAGTTGCAAGAACTTTCAGAGATTTAGGAGGAGTGGCCTGGGCAATCACAGACTGTGGAATCAGGTTTGCCCAACTTCAACCAGATGTTAAATGATAAACTCGAGGTGATGTGTGACTGACACTAGGATGAGATTCTGAGTGGTTAGGTAACTCCCAGTATCAAAGAAATGGGGGAGCCTAGATTTAAATCTAGTCTTTTTTCTAAGTCAAAGGCTTAGAAAAGGCTTCTTCTTCCCATGTCCCTAAATTAGCATTTCTCTATATGCGTATTACATGGTGTCATGAAAAATTTATGTGACCACTGCTTTACTTTAATAGATTGTGAAAATGGCTGAAATTATTTTACTTCTGGTATTTATGCCCCTAGCACTGTGATGATGGAGCTCCTCCCAATATGAGATGGAGTATATTCTCCACTTGTGGGTTTGAGCTGGCCTTGCGACACCCTTACACCAGTAAAATGCAGTAGAAGTAACATCATGCTGGTTCCGAGTTTAGGCTTTGCATACACCCTCTCAGCCACTGTCAATACTGACTATTTGCCAAGTGAACAAGCTTGGGCTAGCCTGCTGGGGGATCAAAGACCACATGAAGCAGACATGACCATCCAAACTGAGGCCTGCCCGGACCAACTAGCCTCCAGCTGACCCATCTGCTAGCCACAGACACATGAGTGAGCCCAGCTGAGACTGGAAAAACCACCCAGCTGAGCCCAGCACTATTTACCATCCCCCAACTCATGAGATAAATAAATGACTTTTTTCTTTAAGGCATTAAGTTTGGGGTGACTTATACAGCCAGAACTAATAGCATAACTGCAGTGTTTTCTTTAGATGAATAAAATTAGCTTTAAAGAGCTGTGTTAGAAAGGATCAGGTCTTCCTCATCTCAATTATTATTATTATTATTTTTTAGTCGAAGCTCTCCACACAAGGATGACTGTGTACTTTAAATTTTGCCACTTCATGAAAAACTGTAATGATTAGTCGAAAAGATTTGAGAATGTCTGAGATAAAACTCATATTGAGATCTGAAGCTTAACCTTCTTTCTCATTTATTTTAGAGATAAGAATTCTAAGGACATTCTACAATGTGCTCTGTTGTCAATATTGGTTTTAGAGTTTTAGATTGGGTTTTAATACATCTAGTAAAAATTATTTGGAAAATATTTCTCACTAGTCAAGTAGTTTTCTGTGTTGCCACCATTTCTCCTAGAGGAGAAAAAACAAAACAACCCAGTGATCTGCTAAGTTGACTTGCTACTCAGTGGACATGATTCTTGATTCAATTCCTACACAAGTGCAAGTCTTCTCCTCTTAGAGGGAAGAGTGTTGCAACTCAAAGAGGCACAAGCTTTGTTCCAAGTGGCTCAGCTCATAGGGGACAAAACTGCAACCCACACCACACCTAAATCTCTGTGCCCAGGGCTTGTCCAGCCTCCTCCTGCTGCCCCTGAAAGATGGACAGGAAAGCCTGTGCAGCGACCACGCAAAATGACTTCATTAGTCAGTTTGTGTGCCTCCAGCTCATTTCCTCAAGCATAGAAGAGAGTCAGTTATTTGTCAGCTCAGGTATCCAGCTTGGTTTTGACAATTTTAGTCACAGAACCTGTGGAGTTCTTTGAAAACAGTAGTTGGGAATCACACTTTAAAAATACTGAGTATCTCCTGAGAGCAAGCAGATTCAGTTCCCATGGAAATGCACACCCCCTACCACCCATGTCAAAAACGGGATGGATTTTTAAAGTAAACACACCATAATGCTTGTAAGTGTTTTCCAATCTCAGGAATCTGGATCCGTTTTTATGGTAACTTTTAAATCACATTTCAGGACCTCCTAGCGTAATGTTACTCGTATGAGTGTCAAATCCTCTTTTTGTAAACTGTATTATGCCCTTTCCCACCCATACACTCCTCTTCCTGACAACAAAAACAAACCATTTTACTCTTGCAAAATACAAAATTAATTATCATTATTTTAAAATGCCATTATATTCAAGGTCTAGCATTACTGATATAGTTATGGATGTGGGGCAGGGGGAAGGGGGAGGGGGGGGAGGGGACTGGAATACGCATACACAAAGAGTGCAATGCGCACCACCCAAAGGATGGACATATTTGAAACTCGGACTTGGGGAGGGGGGCAAGGGCAACATACGTAACCTAAACATCTGTACCCCCATAATATGCTGAAATAAAAAAAAGTTATTATATTTAATCATTTTCCTATGGTGTTATGACATATATTTTTGAAGAGAAAAGACATTGGCATATTAGAATGATACTTAATCCATTTCTGTAGTGCTGACAAATGTAATACTCTGTACTCATATAAGTTTTTACAAAGGAATCTGCTTCTAAATTAGAAGAGAGAGGATTTTTATCAGCAAGATTTTTAAGCATGTTATTCCTTTAACATCTAGAAGAATTTCATGAAGTCAGTTTTGTTCTATTTATTTTTAGTTAAAGAAATTCAGAGGCCCAAACTTTAAATAATTGCCTAGGGTCACACATCTAGGAACTAGGATTCTGTTCATCCCGTGTGCCTTGACTCCAAGCTCTTTGCTTTGCAGTTATTCCTGGTTAAATCAACAGACAATTTACAGCTGGATAATTAGGTGCATTAGCTACTTGGTGAGTTAAATTGGATTTTATGTGTATTATTAAATATTTATTTATGTAATGTAATATTTATATATGGAATGCAAAGGAGGTAATTGTTTTAAAAGCATACGATTTTTAAATTCTTGAATTGGAGTATGGGTGCTATTGAAAGCTCTGTTTCAAAAGCTGGGTCACATAGTGTTTTAGTAAGTTTCTGAATGCCTTACCAATATTCCCATTTATTTATTTTATTTATTGAGACAGAATCACACTCTGTTGCCCAAGTCAGAGTGCAGTGGCATCATTGTAGGTCACTGCAACCTGGAACTGCTGGGCTCAAGGGATCCTCCTGTCTCAGCCCCCCTAGTAGCTGGGACTACAGGCACATACTAATACGCCTGTATAATTTTTCTATTTTTAGTAGAGACAGAGTCTCACTGTTGCTCAGACTAGTCTTGAACTCTTAACCTTAAGCAATCCTCCCTCCTTGGCCTCCCAAAGTGTTAGGATCACAGGCGCAAGCCATCACACGCAGCTGATATTCCGATTTATAAGGTATATAATTATTGTATGCATATAAATTTAAGTTAAATTTGACCATCTGTCTACATTGTCATATTGTTGATATTTCCAACCAGAAAAGGCATTGGCATATGAGAATGGTACTTAATCCACTTCTACTTTGATAAGGAATATAATATTCTACACTTACATAAGGGTTTACAAAGTCCTTTTCAATACATTACACATCATATCTTTGGATTCTCCCAAAACCCTCTAGGCAGGTTTTCTATCCCTAGTTCTTAGGGCCAACTGCAGCCTAGAGCTATGGCTGAAACATTTAGCATGGGCCTAAGAATTCTTCCCCTTAACCTTCAGTGTCATCTTAAACATGTCGTGATCACAAGGGGTACACCATAGAAAGCATCCAGTTTGAAATGTGTACTAAAGAGCTCTAAAGTTTGTATGAGGTGCCATGAGAGTCCAGCATTCTGCTGTCCCACAAGAACTGTAATGAGAGAGCTTAAGGTGCATTTGTAAAAATATGTGGAATTGTCATCTTTTACTCAAATGAGTTTATTATCTTCTGACCCATAAATACACACACATATGAAAATGAAAATGGGGTTTATAGTGAATATACATCAAGTATCTTGCTTTCAAAAACATTATTCACTTGTGGGAATTTTTGTACCTTGTGATGTTTTTCTGTCTTTTCATGTATCAATCTATAAATCCATCCAAAGTTGGGACATAAATGAAGCTAGCAAGGCTAAACTGGATAATATAATAATACACACATGGAACACACTGGAGTCAAATTTGACATTCCATGTGTCTTTGATTGGATTTGAAGATAAATCTTAGAAGTTTGTAAGATTTTTATGATGCCACTTTTCATGTTATTTCTTCATTTTGATAATATGTAAAGCATAAATAATAATGCGAGCATATTTTATTCAGCATTGTCTTGCAATTTCAAAGAACAAGTTATACTTCTGTTTAAGATTGCTTTGCTGCTAGGTAGTATTAACTTAATCAGAATCAAGCACTTAAAAAGAGGAGGGGCAGAGTAATAGGAGCTAATCGGAGTTTAGTTTAAATGAGGCCAGGATTATATTCAGATTACAAAAACTCAACTTTTATGGAGCAAAATCAAGGTTGCATTTGCTTTGGTTGGTCTTCCTTGTAAGATTGTAAGTTTGATTAGATTGTGTAGTAGGATATGAGCTATATACATACACTGAATTTAGGGTTTGTTTGTTTTACTTTATAAATATTTACATATACACTTCATACAAACTTGCCAAGATAGTAAAGAAAGTTCTCATGTACCCTTTGTCCAGTTCCCCCCATTGATAACATCTTACATAACTATAGTGTAATATCAAAACCAGGAGATGACACTGGGGTAATTCACAGTTTATTGAGATTACACTAGTTTTGCATGCACTTGTGTATATGTGTGTGTGTGTAGTTCTTCGCTGTTTCATCATATATGTAGATTCATGTAACCACCACCACCATCAAAATACTGACTCCTACCATGGCTACAAAGATCTCCCTCATATTATCTGGTGAATGTTCCATGAGTGCTTAAAAGGAATATATATTCTACTATTGTTGGGTGCAATATTCTATAACTGTCAGTTAGATTCTGTTGGTTTACGGTGCTGTTAAGTTAAAATTATCCCACTCAAAATGCCAACAATGCTGAGGTTGATAAACTCTGTTCTACTATATCTATAAGTTAGCTTTCTTTGGTCACTAATGCACAAAGAATCTGTGGCAGACAACAATAACAATTTTTCTCCTGAATCCAGGGGCTTTAGCTCTTCTAAGTTTGTTTTAGTTGGACTCACTCGTAGTTCTGGAGAACTGACAGTTGGCTGAGCTAGGCTAGGTTCAGCATGGGTGGCTCTGTTGCTCATGCCTTTCTTCTGATTCCCAGAACCAATGGGCTACCATAGGTATGTGCTTCTCCTGGTGATCTTAGAAACATGAGAGGGAACAAGTAATTTCCAAAACTCTGTTGCCTCAGTGGACTATCTCATTGGCTGAGGCTAGTCACATGACAAGAATAGCCAAGGTTTGGAGAATTCAGGAGCCTATATTTGGTGGGCTTGTAACTGCACATGGTGGAGATCATGGGTAGAGATTTTGTGGAAGAATGGGACCATTAAAACAATCTACCACGTTCAACATTAATTCTTTGCCTGTTGGTATTTTCCTTTTTAAAACATTGTGTGATGTACATATGACAAACACAACAGTTAAAAAAAAGTGTGTTTTGGGGACATATTTTTAACTTTTAAGTTCCTTGCTCTGTGATTTATATCACTTCTCTAACATACATGTGCTTTAATAATTGTTAACAGGAAAATAACTTAAGGTGATAGTTGTATTTATTAAATGTCTCATGAAATTCATGAGCAATCCAAGCATAATTGTTAGAAACAATTGAAATTAATAGCTGTAATGAGATACAAGTTTATTAATATACTAGCAATAATTATGTTTTATAAAACATAATTATAAAACATGTCTGCTTAGAAATAGTTTTCAAAATATTTTGGTAACTTGAAACATTAAAGTTATCTTAGTTACATTAAATGACAGATATTTATTGAATATCTAAATCATTCCCAAATAAGATAAAATACTGAAACATTAATTACTGAATATAAGTTTGTCTACTTTTGGCCTCTAATTTTTCAGAGACACTAAAGATATTGGGTCTGTTAATAAACTTTTTTTGCCACATTGAATAATGGCACTATGAGAAAGCATATGCCTCTAGAAAATTGTTGTGGGGTGTTAATAAATTTGCTAATATATTAATACTACAAAATGCTTATGTATGATAGACAGTTCACTATTGCTGACTTCTTCATTTTCACTGGAAATTACAGTTCCTAAGGGTTAAGAATTCTAATTAATTTATGTAAATTAACTTCTAGAATTAATGATGGTAAAAGAGAAATAGTTATATGCACAAAGTGTAAAAGGAAAGTAAGATGTGCTTTTGATTTATGGCAGCACAATTCACTATTGCAAAGATATGGAAACAACCCAAGTGCCCGTCAATTCACGAGTGGATTAATAAAATTTGGTATATGTATACAATGGAATATTACTCACTGGAATGGGGGATTAGGGGGTGGGTAAACTCACAACTAATGGATGAGGTGAGCATTGTAAGGGGGAAAAGACATCCCTCAAATCATGGTTTGGGTGTGACAAAGTCATAACATGTAATCAAAATGTTTGTACCCCCGTAATATCCATAAATAAATAAATAAATAAAGGGAAGGCATATGTAGCATGTTTTTTTTAAGGAAAAAGGCGAATGACTTTTTTCCTAATGTAGTATAATGTTTAAAGGTTGTTTCAGTTGGAGAAAGAATAAAATAAATGAAGAAAGCCTGAATGGATAAAGGAAGTTTTAAAGTAGGGAAAAGAGAAAGAAAGAGAGATAGAGAAAGAAAATCTTATCTCATGCTGTCAAGCTGGCTAAGATTAAGTGAATTTTATTATAAGATTTTTGAATGGGTTTTAATCTCAGTAGGATATGAACACAATACGAGAATTTTATTTTATTTTTTTTCTTCTCTGCTAAAAGGACCAAGTTTTCTTGGATTATTAGTCTGTTCTTAATAAGAGATTATAAAGAATTTTTCTTTACCTATTGAGCAATTCACCTAGGAAGCAAGGATTCTGAGTTTTATAAAAATAATTTTCTGTGCCTCATGTTATCTTTTTCCGGTCTCTCATTATTTGAGAAAACCAGTCCTTCTCAATATTGAAAGAGCTAAGATTTTTTTTTACGATCATGTAACCTTCCGTATTTGCCCTTGCAATCTTTTACTGTCACTTCGGTTGAATAGATAACTATTATAATTATCGTTTCACGGTGATCTGTCATCCTGTTGAATCAGCTGTTCAACCTTTTGACATGTTGACAACTTTCCCAAAATCAAATTCTAAATAAAAACTTTTTTAACCACAAACTGACTTTAGGATTTCCTAGAGGCCCTCTAGCAAATCTCAAGGGATTTTTTTTCTCTGTTTATAAGAAGTGAAATGTTAAACTAATTAAGTATATTATATATTAATATGTATATGTGGATCTATATGTATATATGTATATTCATATACCTAATATATTAGATGTATATATTTCACATGTTAAATTACATGGGAAGCATTGTCAAATAAGTGATGTTTAGTCTTCTTGAGTTATACCCATTTGTATGGGTATATGTTGTTAAAATAAGTGTTTCTGAAATTGCATGAAATTCCTAGAAATTTGTCATTGTCTTTGCTATCCATAACATATCATGGTACAAAGTTATCAGTCATAATTCAAATTATCTTAAAATATTGTTTGTATGCCACAGTAATAAGCAAATTTCCTTATAAACTGCATTAAAATGAACACTCATCAAATCTTTAACCAAGGTCATTTTTGAGCCCTTCATCATCCACAGATATTGTTTTATTCTGATGCTTTTCTGAAAACTCCTGCAATAAGCTAAAGGTCAAAGCAAAGTGCTTCATCTTTTAAAAAAAAGGAAGAAGAAAAAGAACAAGAAGAAGAAGAAGAAGAAGAAGAAGAAGAAGAGAAGGAGGAGGAGGATGGGGATTTGCAAAACTCTGACGGAGAAGCTAAGGGGTTCATGGAACCATTAACTCAAGATCAATCAGGACAAGAATTAATTAAATGGGACTGAATATATGAATGAGACTAATTATAATTTTTATGTCTTTTTTGTTTAAAACCTTGTTGGTTTTTTAATTTTTTTTTTCAAAGAAATGTCCCTTGTTAGATGCCTGATTGCTCATCTCATATAGAAACCTACTTAGGAACCTGCACTGCCACCTCCTGAAATCAGATACAACTGTTTAACTGGGCTGCCTATTCACAGGACTGATAGTCTCATTCAGTGAGACATGAAGCAATGTACCTAAATTTGTTCTTTTTTGCTTATTCATCCGTGTTCCAATCTCCCCATTTGCAGATCTCTTACCTGACAATTTCTAACCTGATTCTTTACAGCTACCAAATCAAATTTTAATATGAGAAACTTAAAAGTTTCAAATGAGGGAATGAAGGGGATCAGAATATGCCACTCCAAGATATCCCCTTTTGGTATAAGGATTGTTTTTAAGCTGAAAACAACTGAGAAAAAAAGATTGCAGATAAAGGTCTTCACCTTCCCCCATTTTCCTAAAAGGGTATAAATTTCCCTTTGTGAAGATTTCCTCCTTCCCTGGAAGGGCAGAATGACTTTTAATCACCAGAGAAAACCCTGTACTGTTATCATCCCAGAGACAACCCCAAGAGGAATCTATGTGACAAATCTTACAAACATAATAGGTATCTTTCATTAGTTTCCTCATATATTTATCTTCCCACAGTTTACCACCCTAGAAGCTCAAAACCCTCTTCCTTGTCATGTGGTTTCACTACACATTTATTGCTCTTTGTTAAAATCTTAGAGAAGCCTCTAAGTCTGACTGTCTCTTTCAACTTCCATTTCATTTCTCTGAGCCCCCCATGCATATAAAAATAAGCTTTTTTTGTCCTGTCAATTTGTCTTTTATGAGTTTAATTTATAGGGCACCTGTTACCAAACCTAAGAAGGTAGAGGAAAAAGGTTTCTTTCCTCTCTGACACCACAAAACTCCATTTACTTCAATCCATTCACTACTTATATAGATTTTAGAAAAGAGCTGGGTTGGTCCTAAGGACGTCTTGCCATTACACTGACTTTGCCCCATTGTCTCCATTTCTCTCTTCTCTCTCATCACCCCAAACTCAGCATTCCCCACATCCCACATGGAGCGAGTTTGTGCACACTGTGGAATTCCGTGCATACCTGTGCTCCTCTAGGTCTCCCGCATCCACCCACATCCAAGGCACCCTTTCCACAAACACTGTCCCTTCGAGGAGCCATTCTGGGACTCAGTGCTATTTTATTATTTCATACCAGATACGGTAATAAACTTTAAGTGAAAGATTTTCTCTAACATTAGAGCCAAAGATGTTAAAACACCGAGACTAATTCCTGACCCTCTAGAAATGATCATTATTGTTAGAATTATTAGTAACAGAAATAATAATAATAACCCTTGAAAATTAAATACCAGGAGAAAACACACTGCTAGCAAAACATATAATAGGGAAATAATGATGTAATCAAGAAAGAAAATACAAAATATGAAAATATTTCAATGTGTTTCTTCTGTCTCCTTAACACAGTAAAGGATTCACTCACAAAGGATGCATTCATTCCTAGGATGTGGCAAAGAAACCCTGAAACGAGCAGTGGGTTCCTCCCCAGACCAGCTCTCTTCCTTTGTGTCCCTGGGTTACTCCATGCCTATTGTCTTCAGATTCCTCATCTGTAGAGTTGAGGAAGGAGATAACTCAAGGCTCTCTCAGCCCTGTGAAGATCTGGCATCTTCAATTCCACTGGCAGAGTTTTGGAGATCCTCACCCAGCCCCTGTCCACTTTTCCCTCCCCCTCCAGAGCTGCCCATGAACAACCCTCTTCCTCCAGCGTCTCTCGCCTCCCTCCAGCAGATATGCTCCAGCCTTAATCGTTCCAGGCTTTGCATCTTCTCAGCTGCTGCTTCTAAGTCAGGTGTCCTCGTCTCTGCTCTAAAGATGAAGGGATAGAGTTTCTTCCTCAGGGTCACCTGGCCACCGAGACACAGACCAGTACCTGCATCCAGGACCACCACTCAGTCACCACCCAGTTTCTCATGGTTTTGGCTCCACCCTCTCCATGCTCCTGAGATGGCTCAACCTATAGACCCCAGAAAATGCCGGTCAACAGGAGCAGTGGCCTTGTCAGAATGGGCTCCCAGCACATAGACTGGCTGTCAGCCCCGAGACACGTGATCTCTGGTGCTGGTATGAGAAGTGGTGCTGGCTCCTGCCTCACGAGAGTGGGTGTGTTGTGACCCCGGTTCAATATCATGCAAAGCCGGGTTAGGGTTTGCTCCTGGTTCTGAGGAGCAGAGAACTATTCTCCCCAAAGATCATATGAGCCAGGCACAGTGTGAACTCTGACCCACAGGTGGGTCAGAGCCAGTTAACAGGAATACGGTCTTCCTGAGGTGAGTGATAACTAAGCAGGAAGATGTGTGATGGGGGCTGTGAATGCCACCACCCCAGCCAAGCCTCACAGCTTTGACACCAACTCTGTATGGGCAAGATTTAGGAGAAAAAAGTGAAATCAAAGCATGGGAGAAGGTTTAAAAATTGGGATGCTCCCTGACTTTCTAGAAATAGAACAAATATAATTTATTTTCAAAAACTCTGGGAATGACTCATCTGAATATCCCCAAGCAAAACACTCATGACCTCTTTTGTTTGATCTCATTGATCTCAGTCAGCACCGCCAGCAGCACATTGGAGGGCAGGTGTCAAAGACCGCTCACAAACCGAAGTTCTGGCCCAAAGACCTGCTGTGTAAATAACCTGTGCATCTAGACACTGCCAACTCTGTTGAATGATTTAACATATGAGCAAGCAATGCAAACTCTTCCTTGATAACTCTTCAGGTGAGCATCAGGATTTGGGGGACGCCCTCCAAGTGCTGACCACAGCAATGACCAGGCATAAGGTGCCACTCAGAGCCTTTGTCCTCCACAGGCAGGGAAGCATTTCTGCCTTCAGAGTGTTTAGTGCAAGAAAGCTCACAACTTAGAACAAAAACCATGGTCTAGTTTGCAGATAGGACTAGAGTCTAAGTTGAAAAATTACAACGTTACTCTTACACCATCACTCCTAAAGAAACATACCTTTTAATTTATGTATTCACAGTCTGCATGATGGAATAAACTGGGGAGGAAGAAAAGACAATCTAGAGAGGGAGAAGCATTCTAAAGTAGATAAGTAGCATCTAAGGTAAGTCTATGGAGAACAGCTCACTTGCTCCATCCCTGTGTACAATGAAATGTGCTCAAACTAAATGCAGATTAACCTGTCTTCACAGGAAACGGCCTCTTTTCTGCTTCTCCATGCACTGCAGACACTGTGTTTGTCCTGCAGGGTTTGGAAGGAATGTGTGAGATCAGCTGCAGGTGGGGTGCATTCTGCACTCTGGCTCCACCACCAACACCTGTGCTGGGTCAGGTACGTTATGGAACATCTCCAAAGCAGATGTCCTCATTAGCGAACAGGGACTATTAATCAGTATATTTGATTTTTCTTGCTGCCATAACAATCTACCACAAGTGGATATGCAAAGCATCCTTGGTCCATTGCACAACACATTTGTGAAAATAAAAAAAAAAAAAAAACACTCCCATCTAAGTGGACCGTTAGAATCCAGTGTCTGTCTGCATGGGACATGAACACCCTCTGCCCCCGGGCAGTGCCCTGTAGTGTGTGTGGTCGAAAGTGCCCTGAGGTCACTCCTGTCTACAAGCTCCCTGGGACATCTGAGACCCCATCTCCTACACTCTCCAGACCCCATGACTCTGAGCTTCCCTGCAGTCTGGGAATCATGCCCATGGCTCCTCTAGGGTTTAAAGACTTTATGGATAAACACCACAAGGATGTAAATGGGGGATATTAAATCTGATCCTGCTGAAGATGTGATGACTTCAAAACCTCATGAGGCTGTCAGGGTTGCCCACGCTAAATTATAGACTCCAAGGACATCCCCATGGCCCTCTGGTTCAGTCGCCTTGCTCATTAGACACCACCCCCCCACAATCCAGGCACCTGCTTCCTGTAATCTCCTCCACTCCTGAACCAAACGGGGTGTGGGGGACAAAAGTCCAGGAAAAGCTGCTGGACCACGAGGAGCGCTGGGAATCCTGAGGGCAGCACTCTCACCTGGGTCTAGAAACCCCATCTGCCCAAGAAAAGCCCCCAAGAACAATTCCTGCATTGAGTCACGGTGACAGTCCCATTCTGCGTGAGGCAGCAAAGGCGCAGTGCCCAAAGGTAATGTGTATGTTTGTGAACGTTGGTGGGCTGAAAATGTTAAGCCACTGCTGGATTTCAAAGATAACCCAAGTTCAAGAGGAAATTATTCCCAAACCACACTGAGTTTTACTGAAACCACAGGAAATGATCATCCTGTCTCCAAGGCCGGTATCAGTCCAGGCTCAGCTGCCTCCAAGTCTGAGCTCACGTTGTCTTCCGCGTCTGGGTTCGTGTGCTGCCGATCGTAGCATAGGACAAGGAGAAGGAACAATTCTACTCAGCCACGGACCCTAGATGCCAGCAGGCAGCGCGTTTGTGTTCATTCACCCACTTCTTTCCGACAACTCGTTGATCAGGTGCTGTAAGCCAGGCACTGACCAAAGTCAGCTCACATGTGCTCGGGCCAGTGTGAAGAGTCACCAGGCTGCACTTGGGAGGGACAGGGGTAAGTAGGAACCACTAACTTGACAAGACAAAGGCACAATCTGTAGTCTCCATCCAAAACAAAAATGCGGCAACTGAGGTTTTGTTTCCATCTTGAAACAATAAAAATACATTATTTGCTCTAATTTTTTGAAATTGCAAGTCCTTGAAATGAATCTCAGCATTGTCTAATTTTATCAAATAAAGCATTGGAATACCAGATTTTACAAACACTCTTGTCTTACTTTCAATTTCTTTTCCGTTCAAAGGCAACGGAGCACAAACATAACCCCTGCTGAAAAACCAAGCAAAGCATTATGAGAAAAAAGTGTTCCAAAATAGTCTGTAAAGATCACATATTCTTGTAGATTCTGTAAACTAATTTTTAAAATTAAAACAGATGTTGCTGTCTTTTGCCAAAAAAATGTGATTATTGAGTAACCATAAGAATTAACATGTATTCATTACCATGAGCATAAGGAAACACATGTTTTCACACATGTAACTTGGCATTATAGAAAAAAAGAAACTGAATTAAAAGAAGGTACTGAATACCTTTATATACTAAATTGAAAGATGAGAAACAGAACACTTGCCATTTGAAAGAACCTGCCTCTGGGCTCCCACTCGATTTTAACTTGGGATAATCTTTTCCTTGCATTTTTCTCTATTCAGAGTCTTTTGGGCACAGAACCGCCTCCTGCCTGTGCTTTCCCAGCCTCCTTCAGAGATGTTCTCTTGGAAACTCCTCCTTTACCTTCCAATGTTGCGCCAAGTCCCGGGGCATGGGGGAGCGGGCGGGGTGTGTGTGGGGGGACTCCCTTCAAAATTGTTTCTTCTCCACCCACAAAGCTGTGGAGTGTCTAACAGAAGAGAAGGGTCAGTGAATTTGAACCAGAACTCATGGCTGAAGAGCCAATTCTGTTCTTACAAGAGAAAATTGCTTTCTGTGAAACTGGCTTCTTTTCCACTCCCAAACGCATCGTGCTGCCACGTGCCTGGGACGTGGGGTCTGAGCAGAAGCATCGACAGCCTTGAGGACATCCCGGAACATCTCTCACCAAGTGACTTCACAGGACATGCCTGCTCCAGGGTCTGCCACTTCACAGGTGACTTCTCCTGTGTGTTAGTGGCCACACAGGTCAGCGCCAGCACCATCCGCATTCAAGGCCCCCTCCCCCGAAGTCATGTTCATGGGTGCAAGAACCAGAGCTCTGAGCGAGTGTATTATCATGCAGTGAAAGTGGGGAACTGTGTGAGTGTGTGTGTGTGCACGCGTGTGTGCAACCATGTGCAGGAGTGTATAGCTGTGAAAGTGTGCGTGTGCAACCGTGAGAGTGTATGAGTGTGTAGCCATTTAAATGTGTCATTGTATGTGTCCTGTATGAGTGTGTCCCACAGAGTTGCTGTGTGAGAGTGTGTGCAAGTGTGCCTCGGTGTGTCAACCAATGTGTGGGTGTTGCTGTGAGTGTGTATGAATGTCACTGTGTATGCAAGTGTTTGGTGTCTGTGAATGGGTGAGCGTGTGGGGGTGTCAGTGTATGAGAGTGTGTGTGTTACTGTATTAGTGTGTTCATGTGTGTCACTGTAGGAGTGCTGCCGTGTTCCTTCATGAGTGTCGCTGTGTGCGTGTACAAAAGTGAGCATGTGTGTTGCTGTGCTAGTGTGAGTTATTGTGCTCACAGCCACAGCTCCTGCACCCCCAGGCCCCAGTGCCTCTCCTGTCGCTGCCCAGCTGGCGCTCCGTGGGACAACCACATCCATCCCCATGGGCTGGGCTCGTATTTCCACCACAGTGAGCTCCAGGACAGCTCTGCCCCAGACTGAACTCTCATGTTCCCCCAAATTCCTGTGTCAAAATCCTTACCTCCAAGGTGATGGTATGAGGAGGCAGAGCCTTTGGGAGGTGATTGGGTCATGAGGGAGCAAGCTTAGTGGGTGGGATTAGTGCCCTTACAAAGGAGGCCCCAGAGGGACCCTTTGCCCCTTCCGTGACATGAGGACACAGTGAGAAGATGCCCTCTGTGGACCAGGAAGCAGGCCCTCGCCAGACACTGAACTGCCAGCGTCCAAAACTGTAAGAAATAAGCTCGTGTTGTCTGTGAGCCCCCAGCCCACAGTGCTTTGTTATGGCGGCCCGAGGCACTAAGACAGGCCCTCCCATGGGGGTTGCCAGGCCCAGACCTGCTGTCTGGGGATGTCCCCTGCAAGTGCCCTTTACACGCAGCTCGCTCCTCCCCACCCTGGGCCACTGTGGATGGTCCTGCTGGCACAGTCCTCCCTCAGCCTCTCTACATGTTTCTCCCTGGACACACCTTTGCTGGTTGCTCCTCTTCCCCCTGCCTTCTCTATGTGGACTCCAAGGTTCAGTCTCACCCTTCTAATTCACTTCCAACATGATCTTCCCAGCCAAGCCCATACAGACCTACAGCTTTAACTGCCACATGCTAATGGGCTACAAACCCTGAAACACCATCGTCCTAAGGCACCCACACTGTGGAACTCTCTCCTTGAAGGATGCACAGGCTCAGAGCATCTCAGTGTGTGATGCCTGCACCTGCCGCTGCCACATCTGGTCTTTACCTTTGCTCCCCTCGTCCTTGGACAGCATCAGCATCTCCTGGAAAAACACTCAACTCACAGAACCCTCACTGGTTCCTCCCTCTGCCTTACTATTATATCCAACGTGTGCCGTGGTCACCAGCCTGTAACGCAAGCTTCACCTGAACCACGTCCACACGTCCTCTGCAATCTCATTGCCTTCGTCTAGGCCTCATCCATGATGCAAGATCAGGACCGTGATGCCAAGATTACCACACAATCACCTGCTTCAGTCTTGCTTTCTCCTGAAGACTTTCTCCCACCTCCACTGAGCTCATCAAATATTCAGACAAATCTTCCCAACACACACACCAGACCAAATCGAATGCATCTTTACAAAACAAAGCTCAAAGCTCTCTCCTCTGCCTGCCACCACCTGTCCCCTTCAGTCCAGCGGTGCACCCTGCCTGAAAGGCCACATTTCACATCCTTCAAGATCCAAAGGATGCCTCCTCCTGCATGACGCAATAAACCACAACTGTGTGTGGCAAGTAACATAACTGTCAGATTCCAGCAATTAAAGAGCTTGTCTTTCAGAAATTCCACAAATATTCAGAGTGCCTCCAAATGTTAATACAGTGTTCTTGGAAGGAAGCTAAAATCTATTAACAAAAAAAAAAAAACAGGCATGATGTTGATGTATTTTCAGAAGTAAAAGACGGAGAAAATGATTGGGAGAAAAAAAGTTTCTCATCATGTACATCACAGGTGAAATTTAACACTGTCAGTAAATGGCATACCACAATAATTTCCATGGGGGTATTTCCTCATGGACTCTTTCTCATCCAGTTCGATTCTGCGGGGAGGTATAAAAATGAGAATTCATTATTCAATAAGCATATTAATAAAAAGCTAATATTTCACAATCCTATAGCACCTTAATGTCAACATTTGTCTTTAGATGATGTAATTCAAATTTTCATTGCTTTTCAGAAATGCCACTCCACAGTTATAACCAGTTTTCCCAATATTTTTTCATAGGACCTTACTGGTCCTGTTATCAGATTGCCTTTCTGTCAAGCACTGCAGGGTCCCAGCTCCCAGGAGCCTCCCCACACCCAAGGGGACAAGGACGGTGAGGTCCACAGAAGAGGCATTAGCTGCCTGAAGCCACACAGCCATCACTCGGTTCTTACTGTAACCTGGTCATCCTCTGTCCATGAACATGTTCCCTTTTCTGTTTTGATCTCTAAGAATAAAACTTGTCTCATTCTATGTCCTGTTTACTCTTATAATCTCCTTCCTATACTCTATCAACATGCATATCATGACTTTTAAAGTAAGGTCAGACACAGCTGTTTGTGACAGTGACAAGTAGTAAATGCACATCGCTGCTGGGAACAGGCTTATTGGGACATCTTTAGAGCAAGAGCAGGGAAAGAAGAAACCAGCACACTAAGACCTGAAGAAGCAGACTTCCAGGCAGAGGAAATACCACGGGCAGCCAAAGAAAGACTGGGGTGACAGCAATTTCACTCCGTGTTGTGACGTCTGTGGATCTCCTGGTTCTGAGAGATTTGCTCCTCTTCCTCCAGGAAACATGCGCTTCCTTGCAGGGCATACTGCTCCCAGGGCGCCCTATGGGAGGAGACTTCCCAATGGGATCCAGTTCTCTTTCCAGAACCCTGCATATGTTTCTCCAGGACCAGAAGAATTTATGTAATAGTAATTCTCAACATCTGGAGAAGCCAATTTCTGAAAGCATATTGATCATTTGATCTTGCGGAAAATTTCTTCTCCATTCTTAAAGAGTCATGTGATATGTACTTACTTAGAGAGTTAAAACAAATTAATGCCCTTTCAGAACACTGAAAGCATGGCGGTATCAAACCCAGGGGTGTGGAGGCGCCACCTGTGTAACCTCAGAGTGGACCCCACGTCCTTGCAGAAGCAGAGGGAGGCGTTAGTTCGGAACTCCACAGGCAGTGAGGAGGAAACTCTGCCCTTGGACACTCTGCTGCAGTTAAGCCTACTCAGTCTCTACCATTAACCCTCCATGTTGAGGCCAGAGCTTGTAAACCAAATGGATTTCCCATTTTACAAACTCAGCAAGACCATTCTTGTAAAGGGCATGTAGTGCTTTCAGAGTACGGACTGGATTTGGATTTTAAGCAAGCTAAGTTTGAATAGGATATTATATCTCAGGACAAAAGTTGCACTCAACTATTTGAAAAGCTGACATTGAGGTGGTGTCAGTCTAGATGCTGTGGCCTTGCCCCGTGGCAGGCACCCAGAACGTGCTCAGATCCTTTTACTGGCTTTGGACACCTACTTCCACATGGGCTGTTCCTAATGCCTCTGCAGCTTTCTTCAAGGGACTGTCCTCGGGCTCCTGCAGCCTGGTCTCCCCCTTGAGACAGAGAAAGCTGTGCCTGGGACTCCAAGGAGAATGAAAGCCCAGCTCCTTGCCTTGGGGGCCAACTGAAGATGACTGTGCTCCTCTCTTCCTTCCTGTCCCCCATGTGCCACAGAGTCTGGGTCTTTCCCAAATCTCGCTTGGCCTCTTCCCCTACTTCCATCCCTCCTCAATTCTTTAACCAATTTTTTTCTCAGAGCACATCTTTAGTAAATCTCTTACAGTGTCTGCTTTTGGAGAATCTGACCCAAGACAAGCCCCAAAGGACAAGACCAGGACCAATGCAGGGAAGCTGCAAGAAAGTAGAATGTGTTTGACTGGATATGGTGAAGGACTGCCTTCCTCAGGGCTGTACTGGCAGAAGGAATAATGTTTTCTGTATCCGTGGAGGCATTCAAGACACTGGTAAGGAACTGTTCGGCCTTTTGATGAGACCAAACATAAGAATAATTTCCTCAGAGAATTTGGAACTTGACCTTGGGCACTCTCTAGGACCACTTTGGTCATGGAGATAAATGGTCTTCAACTTAGACCTAAACAGATTGACTGACTTCTTGGCTTTTATAACAGAAGATCAGTGAGAGTCATCAGACAGGGCTGCAGGCTGGAGCACACAAGTCCAGAGAACGCCTGTGTATGGCGCCCCTAGAGCTGTGCCGGGCACAATTACCAACAGTGACAATGATTTCTGAGCACACGGCTCTGCACCCATGTTTCACATAAGCATCACAGCACTGCCTGACAGGGTGTCACAGAGGGACTCTCCCACCCGGTAAGAATTGGATTAAATGCCCTCGGGCCTCTTTCACCTCCAAGAGTCAGCACTCGCATGCTCTCTACCCACGTGAAACCTAAAGCATCACCGTGACTCACAGGTTCACCTTCTGATGCCGCGCGTAGAGCTGGCAGGTGTTCTTGATCAGAGGGAGGAAAGCTGATCCTCCCAGCAACGCTGAGCTGTGCGAAGTGACAGCTTTGCTAATGCTCTCAGAGAGCATATCTTTCCTGGCATTCGCTGCTGAAGAAGTGCACGGAAAGGAGCAACAAAATCCCACGCACCTGCTGAGGCCTGAGTCAGGCTGGCCGGCCACCTGAGGCTGGGGTAACACACGCGTCGCTCAGAGCAGTAAGTCATAGCTGTGTGTCATAGCTAATTGAGGCCAGGAGAGAACACACAAGTTTCGACAAGGAAACTATGCAAATTGGAAAATACCAAAACCTCTGGCTCGCCCATTAATTTTCCTCTACTCCTTGCATTTCGTGGAATGCGTAAGCTAAAGCCCCACATGATCGCTGAATCATAGTGCTGTAAGAGGTTACCAAGACAGGCTGGCCAAAATCAAATATAGTCACGAGCCAAACATTGACATTTAGGTCAGCAATGGACCACATATTCAATGTTAAATGTATAGAGTACACAGGTTAGTAAGTATAGTAAGCTGTACCACCTAGCGTTATGTAAGCACCATCTGTAATGTTTGCACAATGATGAAATTGTCTAACGACTCATTTCACAGAATGTATCCCCGTCTTATAGCAACACACAACAGTACTGCTCTGTGTGTAGGTGAATCTTTCAACAAGAGCTGCCCAGATATGTTTCAGAACGAAACCTCTCCTCCATGATAGACGGTGCAAAACTTCAGGGTCAAAATTCACTGCAATAATTAAAAATGTAGTACCTCCATTTGCCATTGCACAGATTACCAAAGAATGCCACACCTCACCTTTTCATGGCATAGCCACAGATGCAAGTAATCAAAATGCAGAAACAATTGTCCCTTTGCTTTGCAATATGCTTTCTTGTAAAAAAAGGCTTGCTTAGGAGGCGATTGTGAGTAAAAGTTCTTCCAGATGAGACTTCGAAAAGAACAGAAATTTTTGCAAAGATTCTCTTATTGAGTTAGAAGTTAATATAAAAATTGCACTGCTTTAGATGGAAATAATACAAATATAAATTTTAGTGGATGTCTTTATAAAGGTGCAGACAACATTTATTCAAAGTTGAAACAAAGCAAGAATGTTTCTACGGGAGGGTTGGCTGTTCTGCCCGAGTTCTGCAAACTGTTGCTCAAACAGCAGCCTCTGTTCTCCCTATTGACATCAAAATCGTTCTCTTGAAATTGTTCTCTAACTTACTATTCAGATTGAGCAGTTAACAGACTTTTGTGATTTTGGTGTTGCTTTACTGGTGCTCAATTCTCTCACTTTCAAAAACCCATGTGCTCTTCAATACATTGAGTTGGGAAAATCTTCGCTTTATTTGAAGCAGTGAAATCATACTTTAACTCCAAAAGAAAGACCCCAAATTTGGTGCTGACTTTTTATATGACTTATTGAGTGAAGCTTTCCCATTCTTATTCCTAGTTTTTAAGATAGCCTAAGCTATAGAATTATGCAAATTGAAAGAAAAATGAATAGCATTTTTATACTTAAAAAAGCCTGTTCAATGCATTAAAGCAAAAATTGAAGAGAAGTGTATCCCTTTAAGCATCAAAGAAATTATTAAAATGGACAGCATTACTTACAAACAGAAAAAGAAATTCTGACACAAAGTGAATAATTGTTATGGCATTTGACATGACTGTCTTTGAAATGGAATTCATCCCTTTAAGAATTCTTTTTTTCTTTTTTTTACATGGATGGTATGAATACTCTTCCAGCCTGGGAAGAAGTACATCTGTGTAACATTGAACACGAAGTGAATAAAAATTGACATCGATGCTCTTTTTGTCGGTGGACAACATCTATAAAAAATGTTGAACAAGAGGTACAGCATAATCCCAAAGAACGGCAAAGCAAGTTACGCCACAGAAGGTGGTATCACGCGCCTCGACAAATCGAATTAGAAGGGCAGTTTTCAGAGTTGCCAACTTCACACCAGCGCGTGTTCAGCATCTAGCTCATAAGGCTGGTATTCAGCACATTTTCTCATTAATGCATGCTCAAAAGGCAAAAAATGACGAGAAAAGGTGGACACGAGTGCCGCATGTATACGGCATGTTACGACGGCATGGAAAGCGGGTCGTATCTGCAAGGAATTTCGTGAGGGCATTCTGCAGCAGAAGGAACTGAGAAGAGCCAGAGCATCAGGAAATTCCAGTCACAGGCAGAGGTGTGGAACTTAGAAACTTACCATTCATTTCAGATAAATAAAAAGTAATTTTGCGCTTGAGTATGTCCCATGCAATATTTTTCTTTCATCTCAATGAATATGTGCATCAGCAATGGTGCCCTCCGGCTCCTCACGCTCACCTGCCGCCCTGTGCCCTTTCTGGTCCGTAGGTCTTCCTGGGACCCTCCACCCACAGAGGGCTTCGGCCCCCTCTCTGGTCTCTTCCAAGTGCCTGCTGCAGTCTCAGCTTCTAATGAGAACTAATCAGATCACCGCCCAGCATGTGTGCCTTCTCCAACCCCAGCCTCACCCACATTCATGGACTGATTCTTTTATTCAGTTCTATGTTTTCATTTTACCCTTTCTTCCTTCTTACTCATCCACTTCTAAATACTGAAAAATTCACGCATGCATTGCGTTTATGGTTTGGGAGCTTTCTTTCCCTGTTAGAATCTAAACTCTAAAAAATAGGGATCTCTGTGGTTCAATAACGTATCCTAAATGTCTCCAATAGCAGCTTCTACAAAATAGGTGCTCAGTAGTGATAGTGAACGAACAAATTGATACCACAGGTAGGACCCCAGTATGAGCTTCCCAAGGTTTAGCGCCAGCCCTTCTTTGGATAAGTTAGTCCTGGTGTGTGGGAAAGCAAACCCAGAGTCCTAAGACTGCTTCCTGCTGTGGCCACCTGAGGAGAGGCTGACAATAGCAGCACCAGGGCTGGGGCCATTCGCTGCTCTGCAACCATGAAACAGGACAGCTGAGCACTCCTACGCCAAACACACGCGAGGGCAACCCCAGCATCGCCTTTTCATGAAAGCTGCCCCGTTGACCTTTCTCTCTTCCTTTCCCCCTCTCTTTCCCCAGCTTTCTGAAAATGCCTACACATTTTTGAGTAACAACTGAAGAATGTTCTAGGTGGAAAAAGAAAGTCTCTTCCCTGTAACTGCTCAGGAACCTACTTCCTGTGGCAGGGAGAATGCGTATCTTTATAATATTGGTTTTCTTTTTCTTTTCTTTGTTTTATTAGAGATGAGAAAATTAATTGATTAAACCACAAAGGACTCTCTAAATATTTGCCCATATCAAGAAGCGAAGTTGAGCTATATCATTTGTTTTTCAAATGTTGCAGAATTTTAATTTCTTTAAAAAATTAAATAAAAATCTGGTTCCTGGCCAAGAGAGGAAACAGGATTCTCAGTCCTCCTCCAGCAAAGCAGATAGATTTGGCTTTAATTTGGTGTGGTAATGCCAGAAATCCTGTTTTCTTTGTCGTCCCAGATCAGTCAAGACTCAAAACAACTTATTGGTGGATTCAAATTGGGGTGGCCTTCACCCCAGCCCAAAGCCCAACCACTAGCACATGCATCCCACTCTGCACTTTTTTTTTATAAGTCCACAAAGGAAATGCCAGGAGTAGACCCAATGTCAGAGGCTATTGAGTCCCTTAAGAATTTGTGAGTTAATATCAAAAATATAGCTATCCTGACCTGCCCATGAGGTGATAGTGGAAACAGAGACAATGGAAAACAAGTGGGTTGTTATCATTGCCCACAAAAATGCCCCATTTCCCTTCCAACACTAATGTTCTGTGAGCGCTGGAAAGAAGCCCACAGCAGTGTGGATGGACACATCAGACAGGAGGCCCAGCAGAAGCCCCAGTGGGGGCTTGAGCCCTGGCAGCGGGAGAAATGCCCTGAGGCTGGGTTGAAGCAAGCTAACCCCTAGGCAGACGTTCAAATGGGCTCTAAGCCAGGGGAAGGACAGGTAAGGATCAGATTCTTGGTCAAGTTGCGGAGCAAAGCACAGGTCCCAGCTGCAAAGATTGTCAGAGCCTGAGCACAGCCAGGCAGCCCCACAAGGGCGATGTCTTGTGGTCATGCTGGCAGAGAGTCCAGGAATCACTGACCCTACACTCCTCCCCTCACCAAGCGTAGGTCATTCCCCTGTGAATGTATCATAGAAACACCTATCTCTTTCCCACTGTGGTCTAGGTCTTTGTGTTCTCTTGTCTGAGCAATTAACAACCTACAAATGGGGCCCCAACTGCAGACACCCGCTCCCTGCTGTTCCCAGTATCTATCCTCCCCATCCCCATCTGTGAAGACTGCCCTTCTTAGGTTGGACTGGTCAGAGTAACTACAGGGCTGGTCAAGACCCAGATTCCTGAGGGTACCTCCCGAGGTTCCAACTCCACAGGCCTGGGGAGGGGCCCAAGAACTTGTATTTCCCAAAAGAGTCCCAGCTGAGGCTGCTGCTGCTGGACTGGAGACCATATTCCCAGGATCACTGATGAACGGCCAAGATGCCAAACAACCAGCACAGAGATCATATAAAATATCCTAAGGTCCTCAGGATGCATAGACCCAAAGCTCCTCCTGGAGCCAAGAGCCCAGATACGTCCACGAGAATTGATGCACCAATAGGAACAAATAACAAGGCTGGTCGAAAATTAGAGACTGTCCCCCAAAATTTGTTTATTGAAGAAATAAGTGAGAGGAGGATTTTATGAAATGGATTAGCTGCAGGGACATATAGTTCTCATCCTATTTCTGGTTTTGATGGAGAGACTGGGAATCTGCTGGGGCAGCAAGTCCCTTGTGCTACAGCCCAAGCCCCAGCAGGACACACCCCAATGCCTGGGGTCCCTGAGGACCCCTCCCTGCCACCTGACCTCTGCTGACCTGACACCATGGTCTGTCCATGCCTCTCTCTCTCCCTGGACTTTGAATGTGTGAGAACAGAGACCATTGCATATTCAGCTAAACATCTAGCCTTCATCGCAGAAGAGGAAGACAATGCACAGGCTGATGAGCCCCGTCTTGAGGTGGTCCCGGGATCTCAGGATGGTGGAAACCAGCCAGAGTTCTTCACTCTCTCAACAAGCATATACGGAGCTCCTGCAATATACCAGCTGTCTTTATTCAAAGTTCCAGGAATGCAACAGTGAACACAGCCAAGTCTGCTCCCCCCGTGGGGGCTCAGGGCCCGCTAGACTTAGATGAAGAGGCTATTGGATGGCCACACATCTGAAAAACTGGCTGCAAACGAGAGGAGGGGCGAAAGGGAGGAACTCACTGACCACATGCGAAAGCAAAGTGTATGAGCCAGTGCACAGGGCACAGAGAAAGGGCCTGAGACAAGGGCTTCCAGGGACACCTGGCATGAGGAAGGACAACTTTTCTGCTGAGACAGAAGGAAAGCTGAGTTTGCAGCAAAAATACCAAGAAAGGAAATGCTGAGATCACAGGAGGATGACGAGTTTTCCTCTGTGGTGGTGGCAGAGCCACTGAGTCCTGGACCAGGACATGGTGTCCCTGAGCTGGGCGTGAGCAGTGAGGCGTCAACGCAGCCTGCCGCCACCACCCCAACCGGACAGAGAGTGGACCTCGGTGGGGGCAGAGGGTGTGTGCCTGACCGCAGGTGGGAAGAGGCAGACACAAGCAGACAAAAAGTTCTTGTGAGCAGAATTCCTGTATTTGGCCCCTGTCCCCAGAATTACTTTTAAGCTGAGCCACTTCCGACCAGGTGTGCGAATCTACTTCAAGAAACCAGGGGATTCCCCCTAAACAGTGTGCTGAACACATTTCTCTTAAGTTGACACCCAGAACTTTCTCTAAATATCCAGCGCCCTCGTGACAGTAGCTGCTGGGCTTCGGCACAAGTGGAGATTCAAGTCCTGGGTTCGATGCATCCACACATCACATCCAAGTCTTTGGTGGCCCTGCCCAGGCCCAGTGGCATCTCAGCTGTCCTTCCCTCACCGCCACGACTGGCCCCTGCCTCTTCCAGAGGCATTTCTCACCCTTCCATTTAAATGCGATTGCATTCGCACACTTCTGCCTCTCTTGCCATGACAGCCCTGTGCCTAATGCTGTCTGGCATGCAGTCAGTGCTTAATACATATCTGAGGAAGAAGAAAAGAGAAATAGGAAGGGAGGGAGGGACGGAGGGACGACAAGCTTCCCAGCATTCAAATGCAGTCAGGACAAGGATGTGGGGGCGGGGGGACATTGTAAGGGTCAAACACTGGATATGAAGTTGGATGCAGATACTACACTCCCTTCCAGCCTCCCTTTTTATATCTCTGATTGTAAGCCCTCGGTGTTCAGCATTTTACGGGAGTTCTTTATGGAAAGCCATCCTCAGATCTGGCGGCAGGGAAATCAGCAGACTTCACACTCTGAGCTGAGCTGTGCTGCAGCTCAGCAGCCCCTAGAAGTGGGATTTGGTGTCCCTGCTGTGAGAATGAAGAAGCAAGGCTCTGAGAATTTAGGGGATGGTCCCACCTTTACAGCAAGTAGCAGCACCCGGAGCCGAGCTCTGTCCAGCCTTCAGGGCCCAGAGCTCCCTTGGTGTCCACACTTGGGCCAGTGACCGCCTGGCAAGGTTGGGGTGGCTTTGTAAAAAGAGCCAACGATACTCAGCGAGACGCCTCTGTGCAGCATAGAGATCATGCACTTGAAAATTACTGAGAGGGATCTGAAGTGTTCTCACCACAAATAAATGACAAATGCATGAGGAAATGTGCACGTCCATTAGCTCCATTTCACATTTCCACGAAGCATGTATGTTTCAAAACTTCATGCTGTGTACCATAAACAAACACAATTTTATTTCTGAAATTAAAAAAAATTTTAAAAAAAGTATTCAGAACTTACTGAGGTCAAATGAAATCAAACTGTGCCTGTCACAGGACAGCCTCCCCTTCCATGTGCTGGCCTCTCCCTTCCTCTTGTCATAAACTAGCATCTCCTGGAACAGAGTCTTGACACCTGGTCGTCACCCCCTGCCGTCTACACCTGGGCCCCTCTGCACCCGTCCTGGGCCTTCAGAGCCTCCGCCCTCCCACTGCAGCCGGGACCGCCCGCCCGTCCTGGCCTCCCCCACTCCACCCCCGTGAAAATGCCCCTGGCTCAGCCCGGGGCTGGGACTCCCAGTGGGAGCCGTTAGTTATCGCAGGTGAGGGTGCCGCGCTCCTTCCCCTGCCAAAGGGCAAGCCAAGGCAGGGCTTGATTTTATTTGTCCCATAATCATGATCTTAAAAAAAAAATCCTTAGATGGCTATTTCAGCACACCGCATATCAACCGAAGAATAGTCAAATCAGTCCATTCTGGAAAATTCGAAGAAGCAGCGTAACTGCATTGCACTATGTGGTCATTTTTCACAGATATCCAGATGTTAGAGACAAGAAAGACCTAAACTGGGTCTATTATTCTAATTTTTCACTTGAGTGTGCAGATTAAACAGTCAGTACATCTTGTCACAGCAAACCACGGGCCCAAGGACCCTCTCCTTCAATCCTTACATAAGATATTTTATTAACTGTTATCTAAATGGCAACTGAGTTTCATATTGTATCTGTGCTTGTATCTCCATTCCTGACAACCAGTCTCCACCTTGTTCTTAAGGGGTGAGGGTGGGCAGTACCTATGTTTTTAGTCAGCATTGCATTTCCTCTGATACTAAACACTTAAAGTGAACACAAAGGGATGACCCAGGTTTCAAAATTCATTTTAAAAGTTGCATTGGCAACAGAGTGCCGACACTGGTGAATTCAGTTCTGTGATGCATCAGTCCGACGTCGCCAAGTCAAGAGGGACGCAGAGGAAGTAACCCTACATCAGGAGTTGGAGACAACTCTGTAACTGTGCTGTCCCCTCCCTCCTGTGACTTTCCCTGTCTGTGTATTTAAGTGCCGGAATCTCAGACTGCAGCTAGCGATCACAACGGCTGTTTAAAACAAGCAGAGCTGTGTAGTGCTTTGTGCCTTGGGGAAAAGTGCCGGCATGCGTTAACCGCCACGGAGGAGCAGTGGCATTACTTCTCCACGTCCAGATGAGGACACTGAGGAACAGAGTGGTAGAGTGACGCTGTGCCTCTTGCTGGAGCACTGATCTCCGGTGTAACCGGGGGAGAGTCTAGCATGGGCTGCGAGACAGAGCAATGGTATTGGGAAAATATCAGCTACCTGGAAGAGCTCCCCAGAAACCCCATGTAATGGTGAATTTTATATGTTGACTTGGCTGGGCCTCGGTGTCCAGATCTGTGCTCAAACGTAATTCTGGGAGTGTCTGCGAGGGTGTTTTGGAATGATAGTAACATTTAAATTGGTAGACTTGAGAAAAGCAGATCGCCCTTCCTAATGGTGGGCTTCATCCGATCCGTCGAAGGTCTTAATAGAAAAAAAAAAACCTGACTTCTCCTGAGCGAAAGAGAAACCTCCAGCAGGTGGCTCTGCCTGGTTCTTCAGCCTGCCGGCCCACCTTGCAGACCTGGGACTTGCCAGCCTTCATAATCAAGGAGCCAGTTGCTTAAAATAAATCTTTTTATGTACACACACACACACACACACACACACACGCACACACACCCCATTGGTGGTTCTGTTTTTCTGGAGAACCCTGAAGAACACATCCAGCCAGTGATTTGAAGCTTTCCTAGGCTTGATCAAACATGTAGCTACTCCAACAGCAGTTTTATCTAAGAATATATTGACCTATAAATAAGGCAGAAATGGCTGACAATATTCCAAGCTGAAATGGACTCCTCGGGATGCAGATGGTTCCTCCTGCCAAAGCCAAGCACTAGGTCATAGACAGCTACATGCTTACTCATCAGCTAGTGCCAAAGCCCTGACCTCATACCGCAATCAACCAGCTGAATATCCTACCATAATCCCACGCAGCTGTGACCAAAACCAATGCCTAAGGTAGCCCAGAAGCCGAAAGTGAGGAAACCCAGACAGGCCTAAGCCTACCCCATTTACGTTCCTGATGGGCCCCCAAGTTCTGAGAAAGGAAGCAGCTTCAACAGTGGGGTTAAAACCAGCCCTTGGACCCAACACACTCAGACCTGCGGCCCAGCTGGGGACTTTCTCCTTTCTTCTTGCCTCTCAAAACTTGAGGCCAAGGCCCCCCCATGTTCGATTCAAGTATTATAAAATGCTCTTGAATACCCATTGAAAGAGATAAAAGCAATAATTAGCAACTATTGATTAAGCGTCTACTAGATTCATAGCACTGTGTTATATCCAGTGGACAATCCTATATTAAACTTTCATACTGCATTTCCCATGTATTTTGCCATCTAATATTGACAACAACCTTGTGGTACTCTTATAACTACATGCTGTTGATAATATCATTGACTTTAGAGGTTCAAGCTGAGTTGTGCGATTGAGGAAGCTGGAACCGGAATCCGTGGTCTGTCCATCCTAACCTTGAGAGACGTGCTGGTACGTGATATTCATCACCTCAAGTTCATCATTTCTGGGTCCCCAAACACCTTCAGCCTCTTTATCTTCATGCAGCTTAGGGGATGTTTTTCTATTACCTATTTGAAAAATAATTTTCTTCAAGTAATGTAATTTTTGTTAAAAAAAAAAAACATACCTTCTCCTTAAAATCTTTAAGAAGTATGTCAGTCAGGACAAAGAGGGAAAAAAAGGAAGTAATCATTGGGCTTCTCAAATGGCAAACCACAGCCAATATCAAGAAGGCTGTCCCACCTTTGCTGCAGCATTTCATAACCCATGAAAAATCCGTCCCTGGATACGCACGTTCTACAGTTGAGTTTATCACGAAGGAAGTTTTTTGTCTGTTTTCTAAATAAGCTAGCATTCTACAGTTTTGTGAGGCTAAGTATGTAAGTTTTTCATGTTAAAATACATACGGACATCTCAGTGGTTACTTCAAAATATTCTCTAGGCAGTTCCCAAAATATGAAAGGAACAGACCAGGGGCTTGTTCAAGTGGCCTTTCTTTTTATTGGGATAAGTAATAAATAAATAAATAAGAAACTGTCAGGCAATTATGAGGACAATGAAGAAAGTAGCCTTCTCAAGAGGTTTCTGGGGGGGCCTTCAGATGGAGGGGAGATGGCATCTAAGCTGAAATCTGAATGTGAGGAGGAGCCAACAAATCTCTGTGCAAACATCCGGGAAAAGCCTCAGGAGAGGGGCAGAGGTGCAAAGGCCCTGAGGCAGGGGTGCTCTCGCAGTCGCAGGACAGACGCCTGTGCAGCTGGGGGGCAGGGGTGCAATCTCTTTCATCAGGTTCCACCAAGTATAATGGAATCTTAATATTTTGTGGGTAAAAGGAGCAAATATCAAATTAATACCAACAAAAAAAATAGAAGAAAGTCAGAAAGCATAGATGCAGTTTAGGACTTTCAGGAATCATTTGAAGAAAAGATATAAAATATACAGTTCCACATCCCATTCAAGGCAAACCAGTAACCGAATTGATTGCTCACTTGGTTATATTAATTTTTATTTTACTCTAATCCTAAAAAATGCTAGGAGAAAAGTCCGGAACTCTCTCAAGACAGTGAAGCCCGAGAGTCTTGAGAGCAGGGATGACGTTACTCAGTAATGACATGAGACACGTGCTTGTCATGGATTGTCACATCGGACGAATCTTTGAGGAAGTTTTTAACTGGGGGTAGAAACACATCGGATCTGTAAGCCCCTCTTTTTAGTTGGCAAATAATAATTATATATATTTATGATGTACAGCATATTTTGCTATATGTACACACTGTGGAATGGTTAAATCAAGAAAATTAACATATCCATCACCTCACATACTTATCATTTTTTGTAGTGAGAACATTTACAATCCACTCTCATAGCATTTTTGAAATATGCAATATATTGTTACTAATTATAGCCACCATGCTGTATAATGGATCTCCTCGACTTACTTCTGTTGTCTAACTGAAATTTTGTACTCTTTGACCGACATCCCACCAGTCCCCACACCTGACCCCAACTCCCGGGAGCCTCCATTCTACTCTGCTTTGGTGAGTTCAGCCTTTTTAGAGTTGCACTTATGAGAGAGATCATGCTGTGTTTGTCTTTCTGTGTCTGGCTTATTTCAATTGGTATAATGTCCTCCAGATTTATCCATGTTGTCGAAAATGACAGGATTTCCTTCTTTTGTGAAGTGAATAGCATTCCATGGGGCATGTACACCACATTTTCTTTGTCCATTCACCCGTTTATGGACACTAGGTTGCATCCATGTCTTGGCTATTGTGAGAAATGATGCAGTGACCATGGATGTGCAGATAGCTCTTTCACATACAGATGCAATCTCCTCTGGGTATATTAGTACCTAGAAGTGGGATTGCTGATGCATATGGTAGGTCTCTTTTAACTTTTCCCAAAAAGTAATTTTCAAAAATACATGTTCAGTTTGTCACATTATCAAAGGTTTAAAGGGACTAAACACTGAAAGACAACCAACCCATCTGCTAGCTCTGACACTAATAACTTGCTCTCCATACACAGGAAATGTTGTGCCAGGCAGGGCAAAAGATGTTTTATAAGAATGTATTTCTTTAATATTCATGACTGCAAGGTAGGAAATATTTCCTGTATTTAATAAATGAAAAACTTGAGCTTCCTCAGGGGCAAGTAACCTCAACAAGGTGACAGAGCAAGTGACCTCTAGATCCACAATGCAGAACCTCCTCCTCAGAGGTACACTAAAAAATTTTGTTCCTACTCATTGGTTCCAATGGGAACACAAAAAGGTCTCAGTTGTATCCATTAATTTATTTCAAACGTTTTTATCCATTGGATTGTTTCCTAACCAATATGCTCCTCTCTTCACCTGGTTGGTAAGTCCCTCTAAGTCTAAAGATGGGACTGCTCATGTTTCCTTTGGACATTTCTCATAGCTCTAGCATGGTCCTGGGAGTTTCAGGGTACAGGAGAAAATAGCTGCTTTACAGCCAACAGATCCAAGTTTGATCCTAGCTCTGCTGCTTACGTTTAATATGGAGTTGGACAAGCCCCACTTTCCCCACACACTGTCTGTCACACGGGTTGGCTGCAGCATGCCTGCCTACTTCCTAAGGTTCAAGGAGGAACAACTGACACAGCTAAAGTGAGAGCTTGGTAAACTGCAAAGAAGTCTGTTTGTTTACTCAGGTGGGCACTTAGCAAAGGATTACTAAGCTGATAATTCAGTTAATTAATGAAACTCACTTTATGGCTAGAAAATATAATTAATACACTTTGAACAATGTTAATTGTAATTTTGTATTTTTTTAAATTTATATCAAGGTAAAATATAGACCTAAAACAAAAGCATCGATGCATATCTTTGTCAACTAAGATCTTTTTCAAGATCTTCCCTGACAAATATTAGTACTTACTTCCAAAGAATTCATTTTTATGCACGAATTATAGTCTGTGCTTTGTAACCATATTTTGAAAGTAGATGAATATAGCAGAGATTGTCATCAAGACGCTGTCCCTGCTCTTTCTAAGGAAGGCTTGAGAACAGAGCCACCTGTGCACTATTCATGGAAATCGTGTCCATCTGGAACAGCTGTTTGGGGTCAGCAAGTTCAGTGAGCCGTGAGGTTCTGATTTTGCTCCACCTGTTTCCAGCTCTCTTGTAAACTGCACGTGCTTCTGCTCATAAATTTCAGGAATCCCATTTGGGCTCCCAGACTTCCTGCTGGGGGTTTAGAGTAAAGTCGTACAATTTAGTGGTCTGAGAAAAGCTTTGTCTCCACAGCTGCAAATCTTAAGCAGTCATCTGCTCCAATATAATGCTAACCTTATGGGTCCCATGAGTGCAATTTCTACGGCCACAAAAAACTCCCATAATTGGTGTCTAGTTACATGTTTAGAAAAGATATTTTTAAAATTTTGAATATAAACATTACATTACAGATATACCTTGATAATTGATATATACTACATTTCTGTATCCTAGACCAAGGAGGAAAAATAAGCAAACTTTTAGACAAATCAGAGAAATAGTCATAAGACGACGAAATTGCTTTAAAGCAATACTGACAACATAAACTTCTGAGAAGACGTATTGTCAGATGACATGTTTAAGTGATGGATTTTGTTTGTTTTTGTCCCCCCTCTTTACTCTGTCATTTTTGGAAGAAAAGTCCAGAATAAAATCTCACTTGAATGTTTGGGAATAATTTTAATTATGTTAATTACTCAGCTTAAAAATGTTGTGTTTGCATGTGTGTGTCTGAGCATATACACGTGTGTGTGTTTTAAGGAATAATGTTATGTTTTACAGAATTTAAGACAGGGAAGAAGAACGCTCAGCAAATTATTCCTGAAATATTATGGTTGAAGTTTGCATTGCACTGTACTCATGATTCATAGAAGTATTAAACTGAAAGACATTCACATTTCCTTTATGTGAATATGCTGGGAGTCCAGATTCTCCTAAAGGACACTCACAAAGACATTCTCCTGGTGCCTGACTAACTTTGCTAGCAGTGGAGAAATCTCTGTTTCTGGGACTCAATTCCCAGTGAATTCTGGTGGCCACACCCAAGCAGAGGCTGGAAGGCAGAGGACCCGGTACAGACATTTACAGAGGTCAGCCCGTAGGCAGCACAGAGGGTGGGGAGGACATCTCCAGGAGCTGATGGGGACATTCCGCTCAAACTGAATGTTCCTGCAGCCATGGGAAGTCAAGAATTAAGTAGTTCTTTGTAGTTCTCATTCAGAACTCAATCTCATAAAAAGGGACTGAGTCCTGGATCAGGAAAGAGACTTCCCCAGGGTCCCCCAGAAAGGTAGCTGTAGGCTGGAGAGACAGTTTTAAGGTTGCTGGTACAAAAATCCCTTTGTCCCCTGGGTGAACTTGTCAGCTTCTCTTAACACAGAGATGACAGTCTGTAGTCACGGAAGATGACAGTGAAGTGTCCCCCACTTAGAGCCAACTCTGAATCTTGGCTTAAGACTCTCACGAGTTATCCAATTGAGAGAAATAGTCACAGACTCCCTTCCCATTTCTGAAGATAAGTGGTCCTGATCTGAGGGGCCAACAGCCAAACAGTGTTCCAAAGAAAATGTTCATTTTAAGAAACCAAAGTTAATTTTTTTAATCCTTCTTCATTTGGAAATGGAAAAATACAATGAGAAAAATGAGAATTAGATTTGCAGACTACATTTTTTATGAAAATAGGAAAATATAAAAATGCAATTTAAAATTATTGTGTAAAATGTATCAGTTATGTTTTCTAGATAACTTAGAGTTATCTCTGAGAGCTTAATAGTGGGAGGCAGTTAAATACTCCATTTTTTTGAATTTTCTACCACACATGTATATGGCAGACAGTTACCCAGAAACACATATTCTAAGCAGAATGAAAGATCACTGGTTTATAAAAATTAAACATCTTAAATAGAATGACCCAAGGAAGAGTGGGAGAGCAGTCATCTAGCAACTGGGAAACACAGCTCCAAGGCGTCTCTTCCCCAGAACTGACGCCCAGCTCATGGCCTCAACTTTCCCCAGGCTGAATTCAGGACATGCTGATCTCGTGGTGTAAGACACCGCCAAGGCCGTCCCTGCCAGATGATCCAAGCCATGAAGAAAGCGGGGCTTTGCTTTGCAGAAATTCTTTCTCCAGATCCTGGTTGACATGCCCTCAGGATCCCAGTTTGCTTTCTCTTACTCAAAGGTGATATCACCCAGAAAGGCGGGGGAGGCATTAGACATTTTCTCCCCACTCCATTTGGAAATCCCCTACCAAGCGTTAGCAAAGCCCAGCCCTACTCACCTGGTGAAAGCTCTTTAATCTCTTGCCCAGGGCACCGCAGTTCCAATGAGTGGAGAGTTACGAAAGCTTTCTGTGTACATTTCAGTTGCCTTGGTGGAGACAGCTCAGCAGGTGATACTGCCAGGTTGCCGTCCTGAAAAGCTGGCACCACACAGCCTCTGTTCTGCTGGTTCAACATCCACATGTGGCGCTGCTGGGGGTGTGGGCATCTCACCCTCAGCACATGGGTGAAATAGCCATTCGCACCATACAGCACTTCTGTTCCACCACCAGCCCAAAAGCCACCCTTCTTCCTGACCGGTCACTGCTGTCTGCTGGAACACAGTTGTCAGGAACACACGGATCTACAAGTTCTATTTGTCAACGAAGCTCTGGGATTTGATGCTCTGAGTGGTCTGTAGACCAGGAAACGTGATGCCCACCTCACGGTTGTGGAGCCAGAGTCTCAGAATCGCCAAATGATGTGCCTCATGTCACATCATTTGAAATGATTTAACTTCAGTTCCATGGGCTAAAAAGGGAAGTGAGAAAGGAAAAAGCAAATTTTAACACCATGGCCAGTTAATAATGGATGAATATTTGGGAGAAATGTCAATGTTTCAAGAGAAGAGCCACCTAAAATATACTAGAAACAAACAACCCTTGTTTATGATGAAGTGACTAATAAAAGTGTGGCAAAAGGAAAACACAATTGTAGCTAAATCTCTGGTAGGAGGTATGTCTGCTGGGTGTTGTTGTGACCAGGCACTCTGGACAGAAGACAGAATTGGTCCTCTGCAGATCAGTGTTAGGGGGGTTTTAATAAAATGTCTCTGACCCAAGGTTGTCAGTGATAAAAGTCATAATGTGTAACATCATTAACTGTCAGAAAAACACAAATGTCACCACACACCTTATGGAGTGGCTAAAATTCAACGCACTTACCTTACTAAGTGTTGATGAAGATCTGGTAGGTATGCAAAATGGTGCAACCCTCCTGGACAAGTTTGAAAATTTTTAATACAGTGCAAACACATAATTACCATGTGAGCTAGCAATTCTACTCTTGGCCATTTGCCCAAGTTAAATGCAAAAGATGTCTTAAGAAATTCTTGCATGCAAATCTTCAAAACAAACATTCAAAACAGTAAAGGATGAAAACAAGAGACATACCATGTCCACCATGTATCATAAGAAGGTTTTTCTTGTTAAAGTCTCCAAGTTTGCCTCCCCAACACTATAGGCAGGTACACACGAGTGTCTGCTTTTCCATTTAAATTTTCATCTGGCTTTTAGGGTCACATGTATGCAAGCTAAATATGCTTTGCTTAGACCCATTGGAATGTGGAAGAAAAACCTATCTACTAGCATTAAAATGAAAGTCTTGCCCAAAATGTCAAAAGGGAATAGAAAGAAAATTCCAAAGGTAGACCACCATAAAATTTTTCCAGGAAAAGTTCAAAACTTCTAAAGCACACACACACACATGCCCACATACACCATGCACATTTACACATACACATACACACAAATATTTTTATATATATTGGAACCTTATTATTGGGTTCACATATTTAGATTAAAAAACTTAAAACAACTCCAAATGTCTATAAACAAGCAAGTGGATGAAGAGTTTGTTGTATATCTACGCAATTCAGTATTTCTCAGCAATAAAAGGAAACTAACTCCTACTGATGCACACATGAACGTGGGTGACTCTCTGAAACATGAGGCTGAGTAAAAGAGGCTGTTAAGTAAGCTGTTTCTACACTTACGTATTGGCTGGTTGGTTTGTCCTGGCAGGAAATATGCTGTTTCTGCATCAGAGACAGACTTATTAATAGTTACTTGGAGCATCTTATTCTGTTCCCCAGGCCTCACCTTGCCTCACCTCCCCACAGGCTGGTGCAATGAGAGCAGAGGGCACCTGCGCATGCAGCCCCATCTGTACTGCAGGAAGGAGCTCCACTGTATACATCTTGCAGCTCACGTGGCAGCTGGCACAGATGGCCATTTCCCTTCTGGAGGAAAGAGAGAAAACTGTGTTTCTAACATAAACAGATCCTCTCTTTAGTGGGAAGGGGAAGCCTTTGGGTGCACTGCTCTTTGGAATGTAAGCTGCTGGCTGCAGGGGAGGTAAAATGTGTCTCTGGAATAACTCACCATCTCTAACTTCCCATGCATGGTGACCATCAACCATTCTTCAACCTGGGTTGCCAGAACTATTTGCTCAAAAGCCCTCAGTTTTCACGTGAAAACTTGAAAATACTCATGAAGCATTGCTTTTGACAGAAAGCAGACATAAAAGACTCCATAAGGCATAATTCCTCTGTTAGGAAATTTAGAACATCAGAGTTAATGTGTAGTGACAGAATACCTTCAAGTGATTTTCTGGGGCTGGGACAAGTCGGGCAATTGGCAACAAAAGGCACAAGGAAAATTTTCGAGGTGATCGGAATGTTCTGTATCTTAATTTTGGTCATAGTTTCACCATCATAATATTTATCAAAGCCCATCAAACTGAACACTTAAAAGTGGAGTATTTATATTCATGTGGAATTCTCAGTAGTGTTGGTGGTAAGTCCAGCTTGCACAGAATTCATTTGAGCTGTTTACATGGAAACTGTTGGGCCACTTCCAGCCACACTGTCCAACACTCCTATTTATATACAACTATTTTCCTTCTTCAGTTCACACATATATAGTTAGGTGCTGCATAACGATATTTAGGTCAACAATGGACTGCACATAGGATGGTGGTCCCATAAAATTATAAAACCATATTTTTCCTGTACCTTTTCTATGCTTAGATATGTTGAGATACATAAATACTTACCATTGTATTACTTTACTTACATTATTCAGTACAGTAACATGCTGTACAGGGTTATAGCCTATGAGCAATAGGCCATATCATATAGCCTAGGTGCGTAGTAGGCTATACCACCTAGGTTTGTGTAAGTGCATTCTATGACATTCGCACAATAACAAAATCACTTAATGATACATTTCTCAGAGGGTATCCCTGTCATACATGACTGCATATGATTCATGTGCTTGACTTTGTGATATGTAAGTCAGATGTTGCTATAACATAGGAACCAACAACTGGAGCCTCTCATTTCTCATTTCATGCACTCTCTAGTCCCATACCTAACATATCACATGTTTTTTGTAATAATAAAAATAATAATAACTGCATCTCATGTGAGCACACTGCCACTGCAGGAGTGTTCCACAATCTCAATCACAAGATCAATAACATAGGAGCAACTCAAGCATAGGAAGCTGAGGGTCTGCATGGCAGTATTTCATATCCAAGGGTTTAATGAGCTCTTCTTTTCATTTTTATGTAGAATACTGAAAGGTAACACAACTTCTCTTTTCTTTTTTTTTTTTCAAAATATTAAGGGGGTGCAAATGTTTTTGTTACATGTATAGCTTTCATAATGCTTAAGTCAGGGCAATTAGTGTGCTCATCACTCAAATAGTGTTCATTGTACCTGTTAGGTAGGTTTTTACCCCCTCTCCTCCTCCCAGCTCCCCTCCTTCTTGATTTCCAATGACCTTTACTCTGTGCCCATGTGTGCTGATTGATTAGTTCTCAATAATTAGAAAGTACATGTGGTGTTTGTTTTTCCATTCCTGAGATACTTCATTTAGGATAATGGTCTCCAGTTTCATCCAAGTTGCTGCAAAAGACATTATTTCATTCCTTTTTATTGCTGAGTAGTACTCCAGGGTATATGTATATGCCACATTTTGTTAATCCATTCATGAATTGATGGTCACTTAGGTTGATTCCACATATTTGCAATTGTGAATTGTGCTGCAATCAACATTCAAATGCAGGTGTCTTTCTGATAAAATGTTCATAATGCCCAAAGGTATTTACAGATTCAATGCAATCCCCATCAACACACCAACGTCATATTTCACAGATCTAGAAAAAATAATTCTACACTTGATTTGGAATCAAAAAAGAGCCTGAATAGCCAAAGCAATCTTAAGCAAAAAGAACAAATCTGGAGGCATCACGTTACCAGACTTCAAATTATACTACAAAGCTATAGTAAACAAAACACCATGGTAGTGGTATAAAAGTATATACATGGACCAATGAAACAGAACAGAGAACCCAGATATAAAATCATCTACCTACAACCAACTGATCTTTAAAAAAGCAGACAACAACATACACTGGGGAAATGAAGACCTATTCAATAAACGGCGCTCGGAAAACTAGATAGCCACATGCAGAGGAATGAAACAAGACCCCTATCTCCCACCATATACAAAAATTAATTCAAGATGGAAAGAGGACTTAAATGTAAGGCATGAAACCACAAAAATTCTAGAAGAAAATGTAGTAAAAACTCTTGTAGACATCAGCCTAGGCAAAGAATTTATGACTAAGACCTCAAAGGCAATTATAGCAACAATAAAATTAAATAAATGCAGGCTTCAGCTCCCTAAGTCTGATTTGTTCCCATGTTATTGATATCATGATTGAGATTATGGGACACTCTGGCAGTGGCAATGTGCTCAAACATGAGATGTGGTTATTATTATTGTTATTATTATTATAAAGAGCATGCCATATGTCTTTCCCTTTTTTCTTTTT
>CAUYSK010032702.1:0-13124 GCA_963575035.1 Avahi laniger | reverse complement strand
GTCTTATTCCTTTTAAACAATATTTCTATATAAAATTCTTCTTAAATGTCTAATTTCCAATTAGAGTATTAGAATAACAACAAAAGTTTCTGAAACTACTCTTCTGTTTCATTTTTTATGTGGTATTATTTCCTATGTTGTTATTTTTTAGTCATTTTTATACAAATTGAATCTCCAGTGAGAATGGCTTTTATCCAAAAGTCCCAGAACCACATATGCTGGTGTGGAGAAAGGAACACTTACACACTGTTGGTGGGACTGCAAAGTAGCACAACCTCTGTGAAAAGTAGTATGGAGATTCCTCAAAGAACTAAAAGTAGACCTACCATTTGATCCAGGAATTCCACTACTGGGTATTTACCCAAAGGAACAAAAGACATTTTATGAATCTATTGAAGTTTTTACTTGGTAGTTCTCTTGCAAGTTCCCTTGCAATAATGACAGTTACCCTCAGCTTTTAAGCTCTCTTCTCAATTAATTAAAGAAGGTTTTTCATTTGTCTACCATTTTCTGTCACTCAGGGTTCTACATCTTCTGAAAATTCTTCTTATAGTTACAGATTCTCCTCCATTTCTTCTCTCATTCTAAATATTATATTTTTAAATATTTTCAGGTCACTGTTGGGCAATCTGTATTGCATCCATACTCTTTGCTCAGACCTTTGCATTATTAGAAGGTTTGGTCTCCCTGCAAACCATCCCAAACTATACTTTGAGTGTAAGATTTTCTTAAAGCACATGTGCATATAATCACTTTTAGTCCCAGCTACCTAACTCTGACATGATTACTGTTTTTGCGATCATTGTGTCTATTTCCAGTTCAAAGTTTCATATTTTGTATTTTTGTTCTTTTCCTTTTAAGACAGAATGGACATTTCTGTCACAAATCGAAGTGGGAGAAATGAACTTTCAGGGTTGTATGTACCTTCCTTTTCCCTCTCCAAACTGTTCTGCTCCTTTTAAAATCATATTAATAAAAGCCATCACTCTAAGACATAGACTTGAATTTTGACTAGCATCTTCATTGTTTTCTAGGAGAATAACACTAAATTCAATTGGTTATTTCATTTTAGAAGGTAATAGAAAATCATATTTAATGTACTGAAAAAGTTAAAAGCTAGATAAATTTATGTATTAAGATACAAAACAAAAAATATTCAATGAGAAAGACAGTGTGTTCTAAAAGGCACCCATAGAATAGCAGAAGGAGTAATGATACAAAGTCAAAAGACATGGGGCGAGTCTTTGCTCTGCCACTACTTGTGTGAGATTGCTGGACATGTCACTTAACTTCTTTAAGTTACAGTTGTCTAACATAAAAAAGAAAATTCTATCCATCTCAAAGAGTTGTCATGTTAAAAATCAAATGGGGGCTGGGTGCTGTGGCTCACACCTGTAATCCTAGCACTCTGGGAGGCAGAGGTGGGAGGATTGCTTGAGGCTAGGAGTTTGAGACCAGCCTGAGCAAGAGCGAGACGTCGTCTGCAAAAAATAGAAAAATTAGCCATGCATGGTGGAGTATGCCTGTAGTCCCAGCTACTTGGGAAGCTGAGCCAGGAGGGCCCAGGAGTTTGAGGTTACAATGAGCTTTGTGATGCCACTGCATTCCAGCCTGGGTGACAGCGCACGACACTGTCACAAAACACAAAACCAAAATCAGATGGAATTATTGATATGAAAGTACCTAATTTTCTTTCTTATCTTCTGTCTTCTGTCCTTATACAAGTTAGTCTAAAATCATTTGCATGAAATTGGCTCTTTGTTTTTAAACCTGTTCTTCTCACAGAGCAGGATGAAGCGGTGAACTTCAAGCGATGCACTTCATCTTTGGTGAAGGTCATGCAGTCTAAGCATCAAACATGCAGAATCTGCAGTCAGGTAGATCTGTGTTTGTATCTCAGCTCTCCTCCTTCCTTGTGGTTTGATCTTGAGTTACATCCTTAACTTCTTTAAGTCTCAGCTTTCTCATCTACAAATTGGGAGTAATAATGGTATGAGATACTATATAAAGCATTTAGCACAGGTACTGGCATATGATCTGGAAGTATTCATTCAAAGTTGGTGGTCATGAAAACAACCACCACGCCAATCCACTGCTAGCAGTCAAAACATCCATTAATAAGTTTCATAATGTCGATCAGGGATATAGTGTTGCAACTGTTTTCTTGTATTTAATATCTACAAAATACAATGTCCTAGTATCACTTATTCCAATTTATAAAGTTGTTTTACTTTCCGAATTAGTTAAAAGTATAAATGTTGAGCTTTCTTTAAAGAAATGAAAATATTCATATATTTTATATTTGGTTTTCTTTTTTAATACATCACACGCAGATAGTTGTGATGAAAATATTACATTAATGCCAATAATTATTGCTAAATGAATAATTAAGAGGACACTTTGCTGTACTGGATAAGAGCAGTGAACTTCATAACAGAAATCTTGATGTTGTAAACTGTTTACTCCGACTCCTTTCAGTATGATTATGTACTATCCTGAGTATACCTTTTGATCTTTAAAATTCCTATAATCCCTGCCTCCTTGCATTTGTCTACTCAGGCCAGAGAAAAAAGACACAGTTTTATGCAGGAAAAAAAAGTAGCTATGAAATGGTATGAATATTTCCCTTGAAGATATATAATAGAAATGTGTGGCAACAATGAGGTAACAGATTTTGTTGTACATAAAGTACTGAGTTTAGTTAAGTGGCATAAGAGAAGACTAAAATGAATAAATGATATGTTTCAATTATGGATTATTTTTAAAAGATGGAAATATTAGTGACTTTTATTTCAAAAAATTGAATTCTTAAATATGCTTTTGGCAGAGATTACAAGGAAACAAATTTTAATAACTAGATAATGATTGTTTAATAAGTATATGAATTGCTGTCAGTAATATGTGCACAAATCTTTCTTCAATTCTTGAAAATGTTTTAATTTACTTAATATTCAGTTATAATTTGTTCATATTATTAATTTGTTTAGTATATATTCATTTTGTAAAAGGCAAAACAATTTTGTTGTGGGAACAATGACTATCTTTGCTAAAAATGAGTGTTCTCTCTTTCAAGTAGAGAGGTGTCACTGGGAAATACCTGCCTGGTTTCCTAGGGGGAATCTTTCCCAGTCCTGCTTGCAGTTAAGTGCAGTCGTGTTGTAGTCAATGAAAGGTGACAGAAATGAGTTCCTCTTCCAGGATTGCCCCATAAGACTCTTGTCATTCACTTCTTCTGTCCTTTTCCCTTTCTAGATGGCTGAATTGGACAAAACTCCTGCAAGAACCTTAGAAGCCCTAGAAGCTGGGTTCCTGACTAAGTTGGGGAGATTCTAGTGCCAACCTGCACTTGGAGCCTGCATTGGAGAGTATTAATAAAATTGAGGGTAAAATTAAATTCTAATTATGTTAAACCATTCAATAGTGACAATATTACACCAGCTTTTACTACTCTAGCACATTTGCTCAGCTACATCCTGAATTGGTACAAACTAATATAATCCAAAGATACGATATTTTACTGTTTATAGCTCTCATGTAGTATTTTAGCCTTAACATACCACAGTAGCCATTAATTTAACATACAGGTAGTCTCACTTCATTTCTCAGGAAATTGTGTTTGTAGATTTAAAAACTTATTTCTTAATAAAATATTGACTTTTAAGCCCTTCTTACATTCTGTTCAATTTTATATAATCCTTAATCAGTATCTCATTGCTCTTCTGCACCTCTGTACTACATAAAATTAAAGAATGGCCACCACTCTTCACGCAGGAACTAAAATAAAATTCTGCAAATCTTGAACTCTCAGAAAGGAGGCCCCAGAATTATGATGTAACACTTTTCTTCTGACTGTACTCAAAATATTTTTGGAATTCTGTACTTCGCCAGAAGCAAACCCTGAGACAAGTATTCAACTTCAAGCTATTTATTTGAGAGTTAGTTTCAGGGAATGCCAGTAGGGAGTGGGGAAGTGAAATAGAGAAAGAAAGGCAGCCAATAACAAATTCATTAACAAGCAGACTGCTGCTGAGAATACCCAGATTTTGCTCTCACTGAGGAAATCTGGGTACACTTCAGAAATACCCCCAACATGGGGAGAGCAAGTTGGATATTTATACAACAAACTCCCTTCACTCACTGGTTGAGGGATGCTCCCGGGGCGTGGTAATTATTTGTAGGACACAGTGGCTTTGGTAGCTGGAGAAAACACACAGGCAACAAAATGCAGGTGTAGGCAGGTGGAAATCCAGAGCAGGCATTGAAATGGTAAATGTGAGGCGGGATCGAGTGAGGCACCAACAGTGATAACTTCATACTTCAAAATCTTACTCCAAGACCAGTAAGCATAGGAACGGAAACTCTAAAATGGTGAAGTTTAGTTTACCATTTTATCTTGCAATAATATGTACACAATTTTCTTTTTAGCCTAATTTTAGTATTTCCAGAACACCAAAACGAAAATTTTCATTTCTTCTGTGTGACCATTTCTTCTCGTATCTTACCCCTAAGATGCACCGTCTAGTTTGGTCTCCTGGGCGTCTAGTTTGGTCTCCTGGGCATCTAGTTTTCTGTTAAAACAAACAGAAAAGTCTCGTAGTTTGCTCAGTGATTTTATATCAGTTTATTTACCATAATCTTGATTTGGGCAGGTATATTAATTTGGTTTTGTTAAAGGAATGATGGAGTATAAATTTAGATCCTGAAGAGGAGAAAGAAAGGAAACATATTAGAAATTATACTGTGCCTCCTATTCCCCTGGTCAGGGCAGATGTTGCTAATGGATTACATCATTCCCTTGGAGAGTCCTCCCACCCTGAGCTGCAACCCCTTGTTCATCAATATCACAAACCTTCACATGCTACTGTCCTTACATTGTGCTTCTTTATAAGTAAAACCATAATTTTTAATCAATTCAACAGCCTACCTTCTCTTCATCTGTCTCTGGGTGATTGAATGCTTCTTCAGAAACTCACACACCAAGCAGAGGAGTACTTTTATTGTTTATTGTCTCTGATTTCATTTGGATGTCATAATGGTGTCTGGTAATACTTGGATGGCTCCCTAGTCAGTGCTATTGCTAATTCTCCACAGAGGTGAACAGTTTTTATTGATTAAAACCTTTTGATTCCAAGTGTCAGAAAACCAACTTGAACCAGCTTAAGCAATACAGTGAATATATTAAAAATTTTCTGGGATGTCTCAGTGAATGGAAGGATGGGGGACAGGAGTAGTCCTTAGTAATGACTGGAATCCATCTTCCTCCATCTTGTGTTTCTTATTTTCTTTTGGAATCTATTTCAAACAATTTTTTTTTCTGTGAAGATTGCATTTGCTATGTTCCTTATGGCAGGAAGCATGTGGGATGCACACTGAAAAAAACAATAAGACATAACACTCATCTTTCCATCTTAAAACCTAGTTTAATAGAAAGACACTGACTTTTACAGCACAGGTCCAGAAACTCTAGTGAACACTTTCATTGGTTATGCTTGAGTCCAGTGCTCAGTTCTTGGCTAATCGATGATGGCCAAGCAAGTATATTTAAGACAATAGTTGGGCAGCTCCAACAGAGCAATTTGGACCAAGTAGAATGGACAGGACAGTTACTGCAACTAGGAGGGTGATGGAAAAATACTATCATAAATAATTGATGCATTACCCTTTTCTACTTTCCTTAAATTGTAACCTGGCCATTTGTCCATTTTCTTAAAAAATGTTAAAAATGATTTTAACTTCTATTTCATGAAGACTATATGAAGACGTACCTAAAACTGCACTTATTCTTTCTCTCCCCCACCCCATTTTATAATAAAATAGTTGCACTTAATTCTTAAGGTGAATTTCTGGGTCCTTATTATTTACGGTCTATCATACTGTGTCTGGACTGGTGATCTCTACAACTCTTGTCTTTATGTGCCTTGAATCAACCCACACATTATTGCCAGATAGACTTTCTTAATCAATGGTTTCCTCAATCACACTCTTATAAAGGTACCTTCTTGGGATGCTTATTCCAATCAAATAAGGTAAAAGAAAATATTTAGCTTGACTTCCAGGGCTCTCTAATTCATGATGTGCTACAACCTACTTTCTGAGCTTTCTCTCTTATTCCTCCCCTATATGTGTATATTATACTTTAGATGTTTTTCATTTATTCCTTTAACAGATGCTAAGTTTTCCCACTTCAGTGCCTTTCTCCTTTTTCTGCTCGTATCTGTAATTCTATTTTTACATTTTGAAATCTCATTCATGTTTCAAGACTCATGTGAGTGATCACCTCTTCACAAATGTCTTTCTTCATCTCTCTACTGAAATAATCTCATCTTTTTACAAAGGTTTTTGTACTTTGTAGTCAGTCTTATATTGTAGTCACTGGGTTAATCCATCCATTAATCTAAATTTTTAACCCAGAAATTACATAGAACCTTCTTTGGCTTCAAAAAATGAGGCTCATTTGGTGTAAATTTGCATAGACTTTATGTAATCCAATAGGAAATAGTTTTTCAAATTTTCCTAAGTAGAATTCACTTGTACACAATATTTGCCACAAATAGGGATTTTGTTAAAGAATGTATATGGGCCTTAGTTCAGAGGTTTATATAAAAATGCACACAACTTTTGGGGAGTCCAGAGGTAGCAATGTTCTCAACCTAGAATCCTTTCTTCATCTTGTAGGCTCTTTATTATTTCTCCTCTGCTCCTTTAGTTCTTCTATACGTGCAAAATAGCAACATTCCCCACCCCTACCACCGTCTACTTTAGATTAAGTTCTCTCCTCTGAAGCCTCAGTGCAGGCTAACAGCCTTCTTATATGTTTTACTAAATTGCAGGCAGGAGCTGTGTCTTTCTCATGTCTGCATTTTCTGCAGCATCAGCAATTGTGTGTCTCATGCACACTTCAGTTGCTAAGTGGCAAGGAGTGATTCAGATGTTAAGTGGCCCATTGCTTCAACACAATACATATTACAACAAGTAACATAGGGGCAGAAATAAAACTAGAGAATTGTGGAACATGTACAAATCTTCAGCTCTGAGTTCTAAACTTGTAAGTATGCTAGCCATTACGGGCATGCTCTTCTGTGTTTATACCAGTGCATTCCCTCCTCTGTGGGGTAGGGAAGAGTGAAAGAGAATTAGGTATGTGATATAACTTAGATCAACAGCTTACATGGAGAAATATATTAAGGGAAGACATTCATATTCATAAGTAATTTTATTAGCTCGGCTCGTGGTTTCACTTACCTATAGTTAGTGTCTTCACTGTAAAATAGTTTCCATGTCTTAAAATAACTTTAATGAGTTCTCCTATTTTCCCAAGTGTGAGAAGAATTAATTCTTCATGATGTCAAAATTAGAAAATCGTTTCAATGATTGGGATCACAAAATTCATCCATTTTCTAATTAAGAACATTGTTCTCTTATAAGTAAATTAATTTCTGCATGAATGTGGCTTTCAGAATGGTCTGTTGGAGGTAATTTTTTCAGTAATTTTATATTATTTACATCTTACCCATGAAAAACTTAGTGAAATAAAATTATTTGAAAGGATAGAAGCTGACAAATATATCTGCCCAAAGCATTAAATGTAGAATTTTCTTCTTTACCACTTCCAATTTGAACGACTTATATCGAATAGGTTATTGAATAATATCCTATTAAATATTATCCCCCTGAGTGTAATAGACATACACATTTTTAAAGTGAAGTTTGGATCAGAGAAACAGAGCCACTAGGAATGATAAAGACTAGGGGGGTTATCATCGGGATTCGAACTTGCACGTTTGTAGGAGCTGATTAAATAGTTTATAGTTTATAGAAGACTTTTTTTTTTTTTTTTCCCTTACCTTAGATGCTGGACCTGAAGTCAGCAGGGCAGGCCATTGGAAATGATAGATAGTGAAGTGGGGGTGAACAGGACAACTTAGAACACATAAGGGTGAGCTGGAACCCATGTAGGTCTCTTGTTCCATCTAACTTTCAACATCGGTGCTGTTGGCGACTTAGATGTGAAACTAATGCCCTTCACTATGGAGCTAAACACATAGTTAGCCCAAGAGCCAGAGAAGCTAAAGGAGGAGACCTAACAGGAGTTGAAGGAGCAAGACCTATTGCTGCTGTAGAGGATGCTCGCACGGGCCCAGGGTTTGGAGAAGCTGAGGGAAGAGATATAGTTGTTGCTGTAGTTCCTGTGGGCTGGCCACTGTTCCACTTCAACAGGAGAGCCAGCCTCACAGAAACCACGTGTTTCAGTTGCAACGGCACCCAATGTCTTGCACTGAACTTTCCAGTACAAAAGGATATAGCTGCTGATTTGCTTCAACCTTTCAAATGTCACACCAAATAACTCTTGTGACCCAGAGGGATTTGGAGCTATGCAGGGAAGAGGATTCTGAGGATCCTATATCCAACATAGATGTCTGACACAGTTCATACCACTTTGTGTATATTAAAATAGCAAATGAAATAAGAATATAAACAATTTCATCTTCTCTCTGGAATAAACACTTACTATCTTTTGATCGGTAGTGTGTTTTTGTCAGGATTCTCATCACAGCATCTGTGCCTGTATCAGATAACATCTTAGAATGTCTCATCCAGGTCACCCTTCCTCCAGACACACTGGATATGATCTTAATTGCCAAGGGTATTAAGAGAATATAATAAGATAATAAGGGAAGTGGCAGCCATATATAATGTGGTAACTGTCAGTCTGGAACCTTTAAGAAAGATATTGGGTAATGAGTACTTGGAGACTTACATGTTTAACTTCTTCACCCATAGTGATCTGATGGGTGTGTTTATCATGATGGTAACGAACTTATGTTGAAATTCAAATCCCATCTGAGAGGACTAGAAGACTATTTAAGTTGTCAGGGTAGACTGATGATAAACCAGGGCTGCACACAAACCACTAGTGAAAAGTGCAAAGATACATGTAACACATAGGCTAATAAACAAAGGGAACCTTGTGTGGAGTGTAGAAGCAGCATAATGCCTACAAACCGCCTGAGGCTTTGAAAGCAATTTACTGAGAAAGCTTTTACGGTGGCCCACTTTGGAACCATTGATAATTAACTAAACAAATAATTCAAAGTATATCCAACTGGTTTCGGCAAATTTCCTTAGGGAGTTGCAATACTTTAAATTCTATATAATGATAGTGTTGGCTTAGTGTCCTCAGTTGCAGTATGGAAGCATGCAGGACTTGATTCATGATCATGTGGGTGATAACTTAAGATCAATATTTTAAATGATGTAATAGAAAATCAGCAAGAAATCTCTCACAAGTAATAAACAGCAATTGAGCCTTAGTTGTGAGTATATGGAGTCATTATGAATTCTGCCAAGCAGTTAGATTTATGCTTACACAAATTTCTGAGTGATAAAAGACGTAACATTTCTCACAATAGCAATATAGTTTCATAACTTATTAAATATTATAGGTTTATTCATGTATGACACCAAGAAACCCAAGTATTATTCTAACCACTTTTTCATAATGGACCTGACTTTAGCAGCTGATGTTTCTGCTTAGCAGGGACTCTCTGTGTTTTTCTTTATGTTGATTTGGAGACGTGAAACTTGTCTTATTCACACTGTGTGGTATATGGGAAGAAGCATGGCTTCAGAGCCAGAAGAACATTCCTTTGAGGGACCTGCTTAGCGCTTATTTCTGATTCTGTAAAACGAGGATGGGGCATGGGTCATTATTTCTCTTTGATAGGGTCACCTGGAGAGTTATTTAACATAATAGAGGACAAAATGTGCCGTGAACAGTAAAATACTATGAAAATGTCAGTTAATTCTGATTTGTTTTCTCAAGTTTGTGGTACTCCAAGGGCTAGTGACAGAGGGCAATCATTCATGTACAGGGACCTAAATGGAGATACCCTTAGACTACTCCTCCTGCTGTGCACTGAAAATACACATAATTTGATCTCCTTCATAGCCTGACATTCTTTTCCTTTTCAATGAACTAGAAAATATATTCATATTCTCTCTTTGTCTATCCTCTTCGTTATTCTAACTACTCAAGTATAGAAGAACCTTCAACTTTGGGTCACAGGTTAGCCATTTCCAGAATTTATTTGAAAAATGGTATTTGGATATGGGATTGCCTTTTCAGTAGATCTAACCATCTGTTTCACTCCCTATATTCTACTCACCTGTTCCATAAGTTCTCCAGTTCCCTATTCTCTGGTCTATCAGCAGACTTCTGCCAATACTACATTTCCTGTCTTGCCTGGATCATGGTGGTAGTTGATTTTCCAACATTGTTTTCCAGCTACTATCAAACCCTGAGTTATTCCAACTATCTGGTTTTAGTGTTCCTATTTGAGGGCTGTGGAGATTGTTAGAGAATCCTGTATTTATGTGTGTTCTTGTAAATGTCCTGTCTGGAGCTAGCTGGAACTCACCTAACCACAGGCAAAATGAATATAGCAGCCAAATAGCTGGGTATACAAAATGTGCATACTCAGAACTAAGTCTGAACTAAGTCTGCACTGCTCAAGGGCTTTGCTCTCTCCCACACTACTCAGGCTCTGACCTTTTGCCTCCTCATTCCATTCCATTTGTGTTTGCCCGATTTCCAGTTTAGGCATCTTGCCTTATTTTTACCTGCTTTATCTGCTGGCTTCAAGCTAATCTCCATGGGCTGTCATGTTCAAACTGATTATCCAATATTCCACATACCTTGGCTTCAGCCCAAGACTATGTTTTATGAACTTCCCCTATGGATAGACTCAGAAAACTTAGCGTTTTCAGGATCCATCCTTTCCTGAGAGGATCCAGAGATATAATGATTTTCAACCAAATGGCATCCACAATTTTCCTTGGCAATATTCTCTCCTCATTCTCATCAACTTGGTTATTTTAAACAGATACTGAAAATCCTACCGCTTTCTTCAAACTACTTAACTCCAGCCCTTCTACTTTTAATCAGTGATTTTGTCTTTAACTTCCCAGTGAAAAAGAAATCATGAATATGTACACTTTCATCACTCAGGCTCTCTCTTCCATATTGTCTGCATTCTACCAACCCATCCTACACTATTTTGTTCAAATCTCTGAGAAAGAGATTTTCATTGTTGAATCCAAGGGTCCTATCTCTTTCCTCCTTTATCGTCATTCTGAAGCCCTGTTGTCAGCCTGTGAACGTGTTGGATTCTTTCCTATTGATTGTGACACACGTCTACCACCTTTACTCCAATTACTCTTTCCATATTTTCTTTTTTCTTTGATTTCACTTCCTCAGTTCTTACAGAAGTAGTGTCCCTTAATTTGGCTTCATTGCCTACTTGTCCTCTCCAAGATGAACTGCTCTTGCTTATATTGTTTATTTGTTTGCTCATGCTCATATTAATTCTAGTAATATTTACAGAGTTCTTTTAAAATTTAATTGTACTTTTTTATTTCAGAATATTATGGGGACACAAACATTTTGATTACATAAATTGCTTTTGTACCATTTGAGTCAAAGTTGTAAGTGTGCCCATCACCCAGATAGTGTGTATTGTACCCATTAGGTGTGAATTTACCCATCCACTCCTCCCCTCTTTCATCGCTTGATTTCTGATGAATATTATTTCCGTTTGTGTACGTAAGTGTTGAATGATTAGTTCCAATTTAATGGTGAGTACATGTGGTACTTGTTTTTCCATTCTTGTGATACTTCACTTAGAAGAATTGTCTCCAGTTCCATCCAGTTTAATAAAAGAGGTATTAATTCACCATTTTTTTTTGTGGTTGAGTAGTACTCCATGATATACATATACCACATTTTATTAATCCACTCATATATTGATGGACACTTGGGTTGTTTCCACATCTTTGCAATTGTAAATTGTGCTGCTATAAACATCTAAGTGCAGGTGTCTTTTTCATATAATGTCTTTTTTTCCTTTGGGTAGGTACCCAGGAATATTGTATCAAATGGCAGTTCTACTTTGAGTTCTTTGAAGTTTCTCCATACTGTTTCCATATAGGTTATACTAGTTTGCAGTTTCACCAGTAGTGTATGAATGTTCTCATCTCTCTGCATCCACGTAAACATTTGTTGTTTTGGGACTTTTTGATATAAGCCATTCTCACTGGAGTTAAGTGGGTTTTCATTTGCATTTCCCTGATGATTAGAGATGTTTAACACTTTTTCATATGTTTGCTGGCCATTAGTCTATCTTCTTTTCAATAGTTTCTGTTCATGTCCTTTGCCCGCTTTTTAATGGGGTTGCTTAATTTTTTCTTGCTGATTTTCCTGAGTTCTATATAGATTCTAGTTATCACCCCATTATCAGATGTGTAACATGCGAAAATTTTCTCCCATTCTGTAGGTTGTCTGTTTGCTCTTGTGACAGTTTCTTTGGCTGTGCAGAAGCTTTTTAATTTGATCAGATTCCATTTATTTATTTTGGTTGTTATTGTGATTGCTTTTGGGGTCTTCTTCATAAATTCTTTGCCTAGGCCAATGTCTAGAAGAGTATTTCCAACGTTTTCCTCTAGAATTCTAATAGTTTTGCTACTTAGGTTTAAATCTGTTACCCAAAGTGAGTTGATTTTTGTGAGAGATGAAAGGTGTGGATCCTGATTCAGTCTTCTACATGTGGATATCCAATTTTCCCAGTACCATTTATTGAACAAGGATTCTTTTCACCAGAGCATGTTTTTCTCTGCTTTGTCAAAGATTAGGTGGCTATATGAGGATGGTTTTATATCTGGGTTCTCAGTTCTGTTCCACTGGTCAATGGCTCTATTTTTGTGCCAGTACCAAGATTTTTTAATTATTACAAACTAGCAATAAAGTTTGAAGTCTGGTAAATTGATATCTCCCATTTTGTTCTTATTGCCTAGAAATGTTTTTGCTATGCGGGGTCTTCTCTGGTTCCATATGAAGTGCAAAATTAATTTTTCTACATCTGTGAAGAATGATGTTGGTATTTTTATAGGGATTGGATTGAATCTGTAGATCACGTTAGGTAGTATAGATATTTTAACAATGTTGATTCTAATGAACCACAATCACGGTACGGTTTTCCACGTGTTTACGTACTTGGCTATTTCGTTTCTCAATGTTTCATAGTTCTCCCTGTAGAGATCTTTTACCTCCTTAGTTAAATATATTCCTA
>CAUYSK010032694.1:0-95030 GCA_963575035.1 Avahi laniger | reverse complement strand
ACAGGAGTGAAATTCAAAACCATTTTTTAAACATCGAGTTATTTCAAAAAATAATTTTTGAAACATTAATTTTTAATTAAGAAATATTTTTAAAATAGAGAAAAGTAGAATAATAGATATTACAGATACCTATATACTCACCAGCTAGATTTAAGAAATATTAACATATTGCCAGATTAGTTCTCTCTTTCTTGAAACAAATTTTTAAATAAAAACCCAATATGCAGGATGTCCGGCAGGGGGGAGGGGGAAGGGGAAGGGGATGGGGGAGGAGGGGACGGGTATTTGCATACAGAAAGAGGGCAATGCGCACAATCCAAGGGATGGGCACACTTGAAACTCAGACCTGGGGGGGAGTGGGGAGGCAAGGGCAAGATACATAACTTAAACATCTGTACCTCCATAATATGCTGAAATAAAAAAAAAAAAGTCAAAATAAAAAGTGGCTCAGGCCAGCCATAACTGTGGGGCCCCCAACCAAAGCACACACAAAATCAAAACCAAAACCAAAACCAAAAACAAACACAAAAACATAAAATCCCAATATGCAAAAGCCCACGTGGAGCTGAACTGCCTGAAGATAAAGGAAGGCTCAGAATTCCACCCTTTGGACAGTTCCAATTGCCTTCAAACCATCAGTGTTCCATTGAGTAATAAATTGACAAGATTAAATAAGGCATTGCCAAGCAAAGATAAATAAATACTATTCTTAAGTTTATTAGAATTTAAACATCATGCTATAGATTGAATGGTTATATCTTCCCCAAATTCGTTTGTTGAAACCTTATCCCCAAGGTGATGGTATTTGAAGGTGGGGATTCTGAGAGGTGATTTGGTCATGAGAGCAAAGCCCTCGTGAATGAAAACAGTGCACTTATGAGAGAACCTCCAGAGAGGTCCTTTGTCCCTTCAGCCATATGAGGACACAGCAAGAAGATGGCTATATGTAAGCCAGAAAGTGGGCCCTCACCACACAACAAATGTTAACACCTTAATCTTGAACTTCCCAGACTCCAGAACTGTAAGAAATACATGTTTGTTTTTAAAGCCACCTAGTCTATTGTATTTTTGTTATAGCGACCTGAACAGACTAAGATACTTCATAAATTCAAAATCTACACAAGTAGGAAAAATAAATCTACAGTACAACCACACTTTTCCTTCCTTCCTTCTTCCCTTCCTTCCTTCCTTCTTTCTTCCCATTTCTCTCTCCTTCTCTTTCTTCCTCCTTTCTTTCTCTTTTTCCTTTTAAAAGAATTTTAGGTTTTATTTCCTATACATGAAAACATTGTATGTATTACGACTTTATTATTTGTTTATATTCAGTGTGACTCCAGGAAATTTCTGAAAACTCTTTGGGCTAATTCTTTCTATTTGAGGAAGATGAATCTGAATGTCTATCTATTACACACTCAGAAGTGAACTGTCCCATATAAGTTTAAAGTTATCAGTCAGGATACTATTTTTTTTTTAATTTTACAGGATTGGTTATAATATAACAGCTGTTTTATCCTTTCATAAAGTCAAATACACTTAAACTTTACAGAAAAGCAATAACTAAATGATGCTAACATGCAAAACCACAATTACATTATAATTAATTCTCATCTATGAATCTTTTGCGCCTGAACTTAAATACAAATCACATTCACGTGCCTGCCTTGATACTGCTCTGAGATTTTAAGCAATACCTTTGCCATACTGGATTTAAAATATAATAATAATAATTACATAGAAAGACTCGGAAACAGAAATTCACCCAGAGTTTCTCTTGCCACTTTGGCTGTGATCTATTTAAACGATATTGAACGGTATTATCTCGGCACACAGAACACACAGGTCTCAAAATGTCAGGGACAAGTGATGCATTTTCCTGTAGCACAGCTAAAGTAAGCCTTTCATTTCCTCCTGAAAGACTAAATTTGTTTAATTTATCTGAGACACAAGCCCCTGAGAGTTTCTGAACAAGTTTTCCACAATGGATTCTGCACACTTCAAAAATAAGGAATAAATATGTGACTTACCCTGACCTCTCTTCCAGTAACTCCTGCCTTCATTCACTCATCATTTCTAAAGAAAGAAAAAGCAAGAAGCACTTATTGTTAGTGTACCTATGAGGTCTATAATTTAATCCGGAATATAATTCAAATTAGCTGCTGAATGGCAGCTTTGCTTTTTTTCCCCCTTAAATCTTTGACAAGTTGTTGAAAATTGTTTTAATGTTTGCTATCATTAACCATCCACTTTACCAGTTGTAGACCAAAGTAGATCAGGACACATCTGTTCATGAAACCTAGACTGCTCCCTTTTTCTTCAGAATCCATCTGTCTTTAGATTTTGAGTTAAATACAGTATTTGGATCTATATTTCATTTTGGAATTAAAAAAGAATTCTTTAAATACATTGGAAAAGAGAACACATGAACCAATTTTCCCTTTCCTGTTATTTAATTATGACAACCCCTTCCCCATTTACTCTTATTTCTTTAATTGTCTCATCTCTAAATACATCTAGATTAATTTAGGAGAAACAATCAGGCAGCCAAATTCAATATGTACAAAGCAAAATGGATACTGGGAATTTCACACATTAAGTATATATTCTCATCTTGCAAAATGAAGGGAAGAGGAGGGTGGGTGTTAAGGAAAAATAGCAGAGTTAAATTCTAAGATCCCAAAGAGTTAATTTTTTAAAAATTTTTTAGAGACAGTGTTTCTGTCCATCACTCAGGCTGGAGTACAGCGGCATGATCATAGCTCACTGCAACCTCAAATTCCAGAGCTCAAATGCTCCTCCTGTCTCAGCCTCCAGAGTAGCTGGGACTACAGGCACATACCACCACACCCCGCTAATCTGTTTTATTTTTTGTAGAGATGGAGTCTTGTTATGTTGTCCAGGCTGGTCTCAAATTCTTGGCCTCAAGTGATTCTCATACCTCAGCCTCCCAAAGTGCTGGGATTATAGGCATAAGTTATCATGCTCAGCCCCAAAGAGTTGATTTTAGGAATCTAAGCATATGCCTCTCAGAAATAGACTCTACTTATTTGAAATACTTTTAAAAAGTACTAAGTCAGGAAAAAATAGTTTGATATTTAATACAGTTTGATAGAATTTTGAAAAATAAGTAAAGATTGAGGTTTTTTAACAACTGGAAAGCCCTCTTTTTTCTGATTTCAATTTTGTTGAAGTCAAAGTTGAGTACTATGTGGGGCCCACTGCTATTATTGGAATAACAAGTATGGCTGGCCAAGACACACTGGCTCTTTAGCCATTGGGCAAAAGAGATAATAAAAAAGCAGTAAAATAACAAGTTGGTACAACCACTACTTTGTATCACAGGCTGACAAGGAAAATAATGAAAGCGGCACCGACCACTGTACTTAAAAATCCATTTATATGTAATACTTGATTCTGAAGCAATTAGGGTTTTAATTTACAGCAGCTTGTTACCAGAGTGGTACCAAGAGTCCTTAGTAATTAAAGGTGTCATTTATTCCCAGACCCTTGGTGAAAAAACTGAAAATTTACCTTCTGTTTTTCGGGAATTGCAGTTTTCTAATCATTTTGAAACAAAGCGACTGGCGTAGTCACTCCTCTACTCTGTATCACACAAATAGCTCATCTTGGAAACAGCTTCTGAGGAACCGAACATCCCTCCACACCTCAACTCCCCCCGCCATGGTAATGTGTTTCATTTTGTACATCCCTCACAATCCTGGCTGGCATTCTTTTAAGGAGACCTGGCTCTGAACTTTTAGAAGGATGCGTTGTTTTACGTTAACACCAGAAGCTCTATACATCAAGGAAAAAACATCAAGTGATGGGGGTTCAAACGAATTTCTAATCTTTACAGTCCTTCAGTACTTATATTTTAAAAATGGAAGCATAATTTATTTCTGATGAAACTGAATTGTTCAACTCTCCGCTAATAGGATCCTCAGGGCAAAAAGGGTAGAGAACGAGTCATCATAAAAAGCAGAAAGCTTCGGGATTTTTTGAAATTTAAACTAGAAAAAATAAATTAATAATTAGGTTTGTCATGATTATTGCACATTTATGATAAATTGTTCTCATTTAGTGAATGGGATAATGAATTTGAGTGACCCAGAGGATTAATAAAGGACAAGTGATATTGGCCTAAGAAGCATTGGCGACCATTCCTATTTCGTTAAGGAAGCCATCTGCAGGTGTTCTGGTACAACGCGATTTTTTTACCCCTTTTTCTTATGCTTTTTTTCTTCCTAGAATCAATATAACTGTTTGCCAAATGTTTCCCACCTGAAAGTTGACTGGTGGAAAGACCTTTCTGCTCTTGCCACAGAACTATAGTAGAGTTCTCATCTGGTGCAAACACTTTTTTTTTCTGAGCCTAATCATGAAGATTTATTTTTCAATGAGACACATAATCAAAGGAATGCTTAAATATCTTAAACTGGCATTATGGAGGGATGGAGCAGCATTCTACAAAAGAATCATCACTTTAAAGCAGCGGAGGTCCATCTGCCTAATTATCTAGCAATGAAGATCGCCTTTAGTAAGCACAATATTAAAACTGTTTTGGGTTCTTCAAAGTTGCTGCATTCCCATCATCTTCCCTTGAAAATAATGAAAGGGAAGACACAATAATAGAGCGTTAAAGTGGATGGCATGTAGCAAGGGCTCCAGGCATTCTTTGTGTTTCCTCCTGCGAAAAGCATCACCATTTATTATCACTCATTAAAATTTAATTTTATATGGCATCTTTAAAAGGTCATTTTTTAAATTGGAATTTTGTTGGCAACATTACTGACTTGTTAACTACTGTGAAAAAACAAATCTTCATAGATTTATTGTTTTAAGCTATTATTAAAGAGGTACCTTAAAAAAAGAACAAATTATTTCCCTCTTATAGAGGAAGATTATTATCCTTTCTAAGTAATTTAGTTTACACAATATTTTCAGTTGATTTTTGCACTAAAAGCACCTTGGAAACCTAATTAGAAATGGCAAATCATTAGCATATAAAGGGTTTAAATCTACAGCTTAACTATGACAAATTTAAATCAAGACTAAGATGGTAAAATACAAACAACTCTGGAATGGAAAGTGGAGAAGTTTAACATTTCTTTGCATTTCCTTCAACCCAAATCAATTATTTTTCTACTGAATCTTATTTTATTACAGACCATGATTATTTTGACTTCTGATCCAAATTGATTTCATGTAGCTATACAGTTGTATAAATATTAATAATTAGAATATTAATATAAATAAGCCCTTTTTCCCCAAAAGAAAAGATAAAAATGTGTATAGCACCAAGATTTCCAGGCACTTTATATACATTTTGTTATTTACTCCTATAAGAACATATTTAGATAAACATTGAGCCCATTTTGGAATCAAGGAAACTGATGTTTAGGAAAGATAAGTGACATATGGTAAAACCATGTAAAAAGAAGGTAAACTTCTAACAGAAAAGTTAGAGTGTTAACCTAGATCTCCCTGACTCCAGTAGATGTTCCATTACCTTGGCTATTGCCTAAAAAACATTATATTTATCTGCGCTAGAACAGGGATCAGTAAACCTTTTCTGTAAAGGGAAAAATAGTAAACATTTTCTGCTTCACAGGGCATATAGTCTCTATAGTAACTACTCAATTTTGCCTTTGCAGCACAAAAGCAGCTTTAGATAAAATGTAAAGGAATGGGCTAGCTGTGTTCCAATAAAACTTTATTTATAAAAACAGGCAGCAGGTCAGATTTGGTCAAAAGGACATGGTTTGCTTTGCACAAAAGTATAAGCCATGTAAAGGCATAAACTTTATTTGTTCAATATTATACAAAATATATCTGCACACTTATGTTTATTGCAGCACTATTCACAATAGCAAAGATATGCAATCAACCTAAGTTTCCATTAACAGAGGACTGAATAAGGAAGATGTGGTATATATATATAATAAAATATTATTCAGCCATAAAAAAGAATGAAATCATGGCTTTTACAGCAAAATGGTGGAACTGGAGGTCATTATCATAAGTGAAACAACTCAGAAACAGAAATTCAAATGTTCTCACTTATAAGTGGGAGCTAAATAACGTGGACACATGGGCATAGAGTGTGGAATAATAGACACTGGAGACTTAGAGGGTGGGGAGTGTGGGAGGGGGGGTGGAGGATGAGAAATCACTTAATGGGTACAATGTATATTATCCAGGTGATGGATACACTAGAAGCCCAGACTTTACCACTGTAAAATATATCCATGTAACAAATTTGCACTTGTACCCTCTAAATTTATATAAACAAAAAAATTTAAAAAAATATATAAAGCCCGATGCCTGAAAAAGTAATGATTAACTATTGAATATGTTAAAAATAATGCTAGCTAATACTTATTTGCAGTTTATTAGTCACTTTTACTTCTCACAATATCCTTGTAAGTTAGTTATTTTTACCCATTTTAGGTGATAAGGGACTGAGAAAAGAATAATTAATTTGTCAAGATAATCCAGCAAGTAAGTGGGGGATCTAGGATTTTAGTTACAGAACTGCATAATACACAGTACGATCTCAATAAATAATTGAGATCACAAATGAATAAATGAATGATTGAATGAATCAGTATAGAAAGTTAGCCTTGAGTATTTTAAGACAGATACATATATCTTAGTCATTTAGGAGATATCTTTCTTCTAAATCATTTTGGTTTACATAGCCAGTGCAAATTAAAAAAGAAAGAAAAGAATAGAAAAGGAGAGTCAAATTAAATAAAAGAAAATGCTAATCCACTATTAGGCATATATTTCTGTATTTGAATTAATTAAACTAGTTGTCTGATATGGTTTCAATGTGTCCTCCAAAAGTTCCTGTGTTGAAAACTTAATCCCCAATGCAAGAGTGTTGAGAGTTGGGGCCTAATAAAAGGTGATTGGGTCACAAGGGCAGAACCCTCATGAACAGATTAATGCCATTATCTTGGGAGTAGGTTAGTTATACAGCACAAGAGGAGATTGTCACACCGCAAGTCCAGCCCCTGGTGTCTCTTTCTGTCTTGTGCACTTTCTTCCACCTTCTGGCCTTCTGCCCTGAGATGACTGTTGCCAGTTGCTGGCACCATGTTCTTGGACTTCCCAGCATCCAGAACCATGAGCTAAACCTATATTCTTTATAAATGACCTAGTCAGTCATATTCTGTTATATGAACAGAAAACAAACTAAGTCATCACCTTATCTTAAATAAGACTGAACTTTAGATAAACAGGTGGAAATTTTTAGATTTAACTGTCCTTGTTTGTCATGAAAGAATGCAGGAATAGAAGGAAAGAAGGAAGGAAGGAAAGAAATGAATGAAGGAAGGAAGGAAGGAAAAATATGAGAGAAGTATAAAATGGAGATGGGAGCTAGGGTGAGTCCGGTGAGAAGAGAATTGTAAAGAGGATCTTTTATTCAACAGGTATTTACCAAGAGTTTAAAATCTATTAGGCTCTGAGCTACATCCTGGTTACACATTGATAAAAAAAGCAAAGAAAAACAATCAAGGCTGCTTGCTTCATAAGGCTTACAGTATATTAAGGAGACAACAACATAAAATAAGCATCGTATAAAAGTAGGATTACAAATCATGGTATTAATAAATACCACAAAGATATAGATAAATATTCTGAGAGCATACCAGAGGAATTTAATTTGGATTTAGAGGTCTGGGAAGGATTCTTTGAGAAAGGATATTTAAATGGAGAGTTGCAGATGATTAGGAATTCTCTCTCGATGAGGAGTAGGGATAATCACATTTCAGGCAGAGGACTAACAGGAGTGAAAATCTAGAGATAGGAAAGAGTTTGATATACTACAAGAACTTTTAAAAATGCCAGTATTTTATCTTGCCCAGAGCTGGGAGAAGAGTGGTACAAAATGACAATGGCAAAGTAGAATAATCCAGCAGGATTTTTTAATCTTATTAAGTATTTCACAGGTTTTTTTTTTCATATTGTATTCCAAGTTTGAAGGGTAGCTATTGAAATATTTTAAGATATAGAAAAAAATATTTAGTATATATTACAAAAATAAAAGAAAGCTGGCAGTAGTGGAGGCAGAAGTCATGAAATACCTAAGAGGGAGACATAAGGGGAGACGGGTTAAAGGATGCTGTAATAATCCATCATGGAGATGGCCATGAATAAGGTTAGGTAGTGAATGGGACAGCTAGTGATGAATGCACGCTTTAGAGATAGATGTAGCATGAATTTGTGGATTAGATATAACAGGTGAAAGAGAAAATATTAAGTATTGGTAGAGTGAGGAGGTGAGAATTCAAGAGCAAGATTTTGAACACTTTAAGTTTGAGATACCTGAGAGACACTGAAGATGTCAAAGAGGCAGTGGATCCATAAGGCTGTCTCTCAAGAGAGAGGTATGCATTCATGGTAGGAAATTGTAAATATTAGCATGAGGATGGCATTAAGTCATAGGTTGGGAAGATCACTTAGGGAAGGACTGCAGAGAAAGAAGAGAAGAACTTTCATATTTAGGAGCATAGCAGAGAAAGTAATGGGTGAAGGAGACTGAAATGTAGTGGTTAGAGAAGAAAAAGCAAAGCCAGGAAATATATTAATAGTATAGGAGCCAATAAAAGAGAGTCTTCAAAAAGGATGCATGGTCAGCTGTGTGAAATAGGGTGAAAAGTTAAGTAAGAGGAGGACAGAGAAGTGTTCTCTGGGTTTCCAACATGGAGGTCATTAATGGAGGATCTGGAGAAAAATGAAAAGGCAAGAGTAGCAATTATTGATGTTTGAATGCTGACTGGAGAATACAGTAAGAAAAGAGGTGAGGATGGAGGAATAAGAGTGGCTCTCTATGAAGCTACAAAGGAAAATAAAAAAAAAGGGAAGTGTGTGAAAGCAAGAACATCAAGATTTAAAAAAAAAAAAAAGGAAAAAGCAAGTGAATGAAATTGAGTTCAGTTTGGTATGGACAACAAGAAAACCTAAAATTCAAATAAGCAATGGCTTACACTACAGAGATTCTCTGGGAGGCCTGAAAGTTGGTCTCCATAATAATTTAAGAATAGTATGGATTACACACCCTCACTTTTTCCCACTATTTATGGGCGCAGTCAATTAAGCTTAGCAACATTACACAGTAGTAGCAGAGCTATTGCATTTGCCATCCCGTGGGGCTGTCAGCACACAGAGTCATTTTCCAACTGTCAGGGCAGAGGATTCGGTCTCTGGATAGTGATTACACTCTTGTGAATGTTTATGTGTAAGCTCTTTCTACCCAGAGGAGGAACTATTACAATGAGCACTATCAGGAAATGATGCACTGTTTCCTTTTGCATTCTTAACACAAGCATAACTAAGCTATCAAATAAATCAAAGAAGCATAGACATTCCTTAGGAATTATTTTCTTTGAATTAAAATTGATTGTTAGGGACCAGGTCTCTACTGCTGTCTTCTCTCTTTTTCTTTAATTTTACCAAATCTTGTACTTTACCTTTTATTCATTAATTTATTCAGAAAAATGTGGAAGGGACTTACTATATATCAAGGGCTAAAAACATTAAAATGAAGAAGACAGTCATGTTACAGCTTTCATAGAGTTCATGTTCTAGTGAAAGAGACACACTTTACATTCATTTCATAGCATTCTTTGAAGTTTACCATCATTTGGAACTCACAGCAACCTTGAAAGGAAGGCAAAGTAAATACTGGATTTCATTTTAAAGTAAACTGACATGAATGTGCATAATGGCATAGCACAATGGTTCTTACAGTATGGTTTCCAACCAGCAACAACTGGAAACTTATTAGAAATGCAAATTCTCTGACTCTGAGACAGACCCAGTAGAATGGAAACTCTAGAATGTGGCCCAACAATCTGCTTACCAAGACTTCCAGGTGATTCTGATGCATATTGAAGTTTGAGAAACACTGGTATCAAAGAAAGATACTGGGCTGCATTAAGAGACTGTGAATTGGGTTATGAGAGTTTGGGAAAATTTCTTACCTATTTGGCCTCCGTTTTTAAAAAATTATTCCTGTCTTTGCTTGTTGCTATAAATAAATCTACACATGGGGTCGCAAACTCAATGATTATAGGTATCAGGCAGGCAACATCAATGGATAAGAATGGCCAGGCATAAGGAAAGACAATAGCCTAAGTGAACCGACATTTGACAGAAGTGAGTAGTAGGAACTTCAATTAACTTGAAACAACTAAGCTCTTCTAGAAAAAAAACTTCAAGAAAAAACAGAAACTTGAATTTGTGTGTATATAATCTCTTAATTATTAAATTATAATTATTAAATTTAAACAATATTATTAAATATAAACAAATACTACAGTCAAAAATCATATATGTGTATTGGAGAAAGAGAGAACAAGAGAGAGAGACTGAGATTGAGAGACTTGTGGGCTAAATGATGAGAGGTCTGTCAGACTGTGGACTTCGGCTATGTTGTTGAGGTCCACATACGGAAAATAATATCTTTGTGGGAGAAGGTGAGTGTTGTTGTAGAAAGGCTTGATTAAATGGCAAGGTAGAAGTGGTAGACTTCCATGATGGAACTCTGCCATGACGGTCTTCACCAAGGTCACATAGATGATAAATAGTAGAAATCACACATATTGCTTCCCAGGAAGAAATCCAATGAAGACTTCAAAAAAAAAAAAATGGAAGAAATTTGAATTTGCGATACTTTTAAATTCACCTCCGGGACCCCGAGTATCGAAGGGACAAAGGTGACCAGGTAAGGCCAGGAATGGAAGTATGGTTGAAAGAGAGGTCTCACAATGTTCCAACCGGCAAAATTTTGTCTATTAAAATGATAGAGAAAAATACAATATATGTGGTGTAAGAAGATAAGATAAAAAAGAAAGGTGCTTATTCTATGTACAGTTAAGGAGATAGTATTTGATCAGGAAGTCAAAATTAAGTAGCAAAAATGACGCAATAAAATCTAGGGTCTTTTTTTTTTCCCTTTAAAAATGTACTGCATAATAACTTTGAATTGTTCTTCAGTCACAGAAGATGACAATTGGCAGAAGGCAAATAGAGACACATAGATGACTCTCATCTCTCTTCGGGATCAACCAAGATGATAGAAAATAATTAGGGCTACACTCTTTATTTCTATTATTTTCAATGGAAACAAAAGAGAATATGGCAAATAGGCAATACAAAGAATTTTGAAAGGATCACCCACTGTAATTGAGAACTGATGCCCTGGAAATGTGTCTGTGGAAGTCCCCATTGACAATATTTCCTCCAAAATAAATGCTTTAGCTAATACCCAAAAAAAAAAGTTGCTTTTTCCTGCCACCTTCCCCTCAAGTTACATAATAACATAGGATTCAGTTCAAGGCCAAATTGGCAAATTTGCAAATATTATCTACTTAAGAATGTCATTACCTATATGAATTATAACAATTTTTCACATGATTACAGACTGACCTGAATGAAGATAAAAATGGTTGTTTTTTTTCTTAATATTCTTTACTAGCATGAGAAAAATAGAAGTCTTAAAAATTCTAGTTCAGGTTCTGTTTTATGCTACTTATTTGATAATCTTATTTAGGACACAGAACAGGGAGACAGTTCTAAGTGAAAAATAATAACTCCCCATGGCAGAGTTTTAAGTCCTATCAGGGCTGGCAGGTCACCCATCATCGGTGGGCAACAGGGTGGAACGTCCTGTGCATTTGCAAAATCTCTCTGCTCTTGTTGGCACATCCTCCATTTGTATCCGTAGTTGGCAGATTTCTCCTTATCCTTCAAGATCTATCAAAAATAACACCTCCTCTGTGGAGCCTTTCTGGACTATTGTAGGCAGAACTAACTATTTTCTTTCTGCTTCCATAGCACTCTGTTCATTTCTCTGTTTTGAAATTTTTCTCATCCTTTTTTTTTTTATTTTATTGTATGTTTACATGGCTATCTTCCACTTTAGATTGTGAATTTCTCAAAGGTAGTGCCCTTATTTACCTCATCTAATTCCCAGCATTAATAAGAATAACTGCAAAACGTTTACTAAATAAGTACAGATTTGAATGGATGAATGAGTAGAGGAATGAAAGAAAGTATGACATGCAGGGCAAGATGCATTTCATTATCCAAGGCCAAAGTTTCCCTTTTGTTATATGTAAATGGTTTAGTCAGGATGCAGCAAACTACAATCAAGTTTAGTAATTCATGGGTCGGTCTACAAGACCGAGGTATATACCCACATGTTGAAATTCTTATGGTTGATATATACAAAAAAAGGCAGAGAAAGGAAATGTGTGAATTATAGTCACATGATGTCAGCAAAGCAGTTGAGTCAGAGGATTCATTCTATTTTCCAATATCACTCTTCCATGAATTTCAACAATCATAATCAGATTTTTCAGGAAAGTACCATAGCCTATTTTTTTACTATGAGCTTATGGTTTCTAGTAGTTACATATGCATCTTGTTTTCCATCAGGAAATGCAATAACATATCTAATGTATTCCTGGCCCAAGAAGCAGGTAGAGTAATTTGAGAGTGTGGACCTATTCACATTCATTACTTTTGATAAATTTAAGTCTATTTCACCTTTGGATAAGGGTGGGAAACTGAGGAACACTTTCTCTTGTAAAACAGTTGTATCTTGTTTTTATATTTATACTTTCAAAATTATTTTTAAGATCATATGCATTGTCTCTTTTGTTACAGATAGTAGAATATTTCGTCAAGACAATGTTTACATTTTTTCCCCGTATGTATTCATGAATTTATACAGATATAAAACAGTAAATGTCTGAGCCCATGGAAAATGACACACAATTTGAAAGAAAGGAGTGAGAAATTGCAGGTCTGTGTCATTTCATGTGAGGGAAAATAAAGAAAATTGCTTGAAAAACACAGAAAAGTTGTGGGGAAATGTTCAGCAGTTGCAGAAGGATTGCTACTTCATTTTTCCTTATTATTTGTATCTTTAAGTAGAATATTCAGTGTCCTGTTTATACATGAGTTTGTGCCTCAGCTTTGCGCTCTGATCCTCATTTAGACCTAGCAATTGACACTGCCTTCAGAGGATCTTGGACAATGTCAAGAGAAGATGAGGTGTGCTCAGTTGTGTACCTGCAGAAGAATTCAGAACCTATAGGTGAGCAGCCTATTTCAGATTCTCAAACACTGAAAGACTAATTACTCCTAAATAGTTCTATGTCACTCATGCCACAGGCTTAAGAAGCTTAAAGAAAAATATACAAGACATAACTCTCCTAGTGTGAAGCCAAAAGAAATCTTTATTTTCTTGATTTCAATTTCCTAGATTTCTTACCTTCTCATTTTGCTACATATATTTTTCAGTGTTAACTAGTCAGGGCCAGTCATATTTACCTCATGTATCATTTTCAAATATTCAGATTCTCTTGAGTGCTTCCTCTAATGACAAGTCCAGTCTTCTGTTGGGACACAATTCTGCTCATGTTGTTCATTTCTTAATTTTCCTGCCCCTACCCTCTCTCTTCATTGCAAAGTATACTTGAGACTAAATGAGATTTTTTTGTTTTTGTTTTTAAGGCTTCAACAGTCCTGCTGCTCAATTTCCAGCTGAAGTTATAATCTTCTGTTTGGGATACCACAGTTGATTACTGTCAAAATGACTGTAATACTCATTATCCACCATTTGTTGGAAGAGTGGAAGAAGACTATGATTAAATAAAAATTGGCTTGGTTTTTGCTTCAAACTTCTACTACATTACTTTAAGGACTTAATCAAAATTTTGCTGTTAGTGTTTCTAAATGTTTTTCCCTATCACTTGCTTGGTCAGAACAAATGTGATAGATGGAATTATTGACCATTATTTACCATTGCACAAATCCACACCCTTTTCCCCGGACCTTTGCAGTTTTTCCCACTGGAGACCGAGTGTACACTTCCATCTTGACATTGCAATCAGTCATGTGACTTGCTTTGATCAGTAAGGCTTGACATGTACTTGAATGTTTGGGTTTGTCCTCTTGCCCCTCTGCCATATTTGTATAAATAATCCATTTTATTAAGAAATGAAGATGGTAGGTACAGAAGCATATTTGGACTCAACTTACACCCTGGTACCCATTATAGACTAGAAAGCCAATTCCCTGCCCACTCACACACAAGTAAGACAGAATAATTGATTGTTTTAAATTACTCAGCTTTGGGACCATTTATTGTGTAACAATAGCTGACTAATACAACCACCCACTTTTATGACTATGAGTAAAAATAAATATATTATTAACTTCAGTCACATTATCCATTAACATTCACAGAGTACTCACTGTGTGTAGAAATATGCATTCTGAGGAACCATAAAAGATATACAGAAATTTTGAATGTTGCTCTGGAATATTCTGATGGAAGTTCATGTCACTCAACAAATTCATTATTTTAATAACATTTATTGAGAGCTTATTCTGTGTCAGACCCTGTGCAACAGCCTGGATGAACAAAGATAAACAAGATACAGACCTGACCTTAGTGAGCACGAAGCCTAGGAGGAGACAGACTTGTGAACAAAGCACTGCTTTACAAAATTCCCATATTGCCACTGTATTTGAATGATACATAACACAGCAATCTGAGGCCTAACATATAATGTCAGAGTGCTTGCATGAGAATCCAGGCTCAACCAGTTCCCTCACCTTTATTTGCCTTAGTTCCTTCATTTATAAAAGCTGCAGAATTAGCGCTTAAGACAGTGCCTGACACACAACATCAATCAATGTTAGCTATTATTATCACTATTATTATTATTATCAATATCAGCAGCAGCATTAAATATGAAGTAGCCAACATTTCCTTGATGATGGCATGTTTAGAGACATTGAAAGCACTGTGTGAAATGCTAAGAGGGATTAGAAAAGAAATGAAGCAAGACTCCATTCTCAAGGAGCTTACCAGAAACATTCATATGAAAAGGTCAATAATTATAAAGGATGAAAAGAATGGTAACTGAAAAAAATCATATAATATATACCCTGTCAAGTCAAACAAATTAAAACAAAATTATTTCATGTCCATATAGCCACCTAGACCTGACCAGTTAAGGGTTTTCACCCATATGGTGACATATATCTCAATCTTGCTGAGGACAACACTATGTAAATTCACTCTTGGTAGTTATAATTAAAATGAAAGAATTTTATATTTCCCTCCTTGATACATTGACATAGTCTGACCTACATCCTTGGAAGCACAGTCTCAAACAACAAATTTCTGCATAATTCTATTCAAGTTCTATACACTGGTCTGTAGCCATACCTCTGTCATTTCCAAATGAAAAATATAAAATTGAATTAGGTTTATAAAGCTTGCCTTACTTACCATATTTAAAACTAAGTGCTTAAAACATCCCTTATACCAATCTAAGTTACAAGATTAACAAAATTAGCCATAGTAACTAATTTCTATCTGAAATATATATGCAAAAAGACCTAGAATAAACTTTTTAGTAAAGTTTAATATGAAGGATAAAAGTAATTTAAAGATAATATATAGCCTAAAGTGTAGGTGTGCCTGAAGGCTGGGGAAGGCCAGTTCCTGGGACTTCATCTAGGTGATGGTTAGAGTGCTTCAGGTGAAGGTGCAGAGGTGGGGTAGGGAATGGACTGGTGACAGACATAAAGGTCTGACAAAGGGTGAAATGTATTATAAGTTGTCTCCTTAAAAGCCCCCACCCTTCTTGGGATTTAAAACCTGCATTCCTGCCCAAGGCCAGTAATCAAAGGGGCAGGAAAATGTTCTTTGTTGTTTGTTTTCCAGTATCTTAAACCAAAAGAGATGGCTCAACAGAATTGTCAGGAGGTCATGAGATTATGTTCATCAGAGATAAGATCAATAAAAACCCCCAACTATAGTTAAACAAAAATAGCCCAAAGCCATGACATGTGACACTGATCACATAGACCTGAGCGAATCTCTGAAAACCCCCATTTAAAAAGCCCTGTATTGCTGCTTAAAGATGGGACAGTGGTCTTTCAAGATGCTAGTCTGCTGCCCTCCTCATTTGCTGGAAAATTAATAAACTTCTCTTTCATTTTCCTCATATGGCTTGTTCTCATTATTCGTTCTCACCCATTCAGCCTTGGGGACAAGAACCAAACTTTTGGTAACAGACTAATTATACATACACCTAAGCTCTGGATATTTTCCCCTCCAAAATTGTACATTTGGCTGATTACAAAAGCTTATAAACATCTACATACCACATATACACACACACTCACAAATCAATAAGTAAAGACAGATGTGTTTATAAAGATGGGCACAGGTTATAAAGAGGTAATTCACAGGAGAGAAATATAAATGGCTATCAGATGAAAATGTCTGACTTTACTAGCAACTAGAGAGATTAAAGTTAAAATAATATTAAAACACTTTACATTTATCTGATTAGTTAAATTTTAAAAAATTATAAATGACAAGCTGATTAAAAAAACAGAGGAAAGTTTCATTGATATAGACAATGTCATTGTAAGGGATAAAGGGCATTTTGACAGTATTTATCATATTTTAATGTGGGCTTACCCCTTAGCCTAAATATTCTACTTGGAGGTGTCTATGTCAGAAAAATATTTACACAAGTGCACAAAGAGGCATGTACAATACTGTTCGTGACATCCATGCTTTTAGTACAGAAAAATTGAATACAGTTCAAATCTTCATTGGTATAGGAACGGTTAAATCAAATATGTTTAATCAATACTGTAGAAATTTTTAAAAATAAGGTAGAATCCTATGTATTGGAGTGTCTCTCATATCATTGGACGAAAAAGCAAGTTTCTGAACAGTATGAGAAGTATGACACCATTTGTTTTAAAAATGCACACTTAAAATATATTATTCTACATGAAGATATCTATAAATGTATGAAAAATGGTCTTGAGAGATACTCACAAAATAGTGATTATTTCTGAGAAGACTGATATTACAGATTATTAATTTTTACTGTATTAGTCCATATTGTTTTAATTTTATAGAGAAATATTATCATGGATTTCGAAGTAATTAAAAAAAAACAAATAGGACTTTCATTTCTGAGCAAGGTGAAATAGCAAAGGTTGTATTTATAATCTCTGCTGAAAAACCAAAAAATTGACAACATATAGGAAATAACAATTTTAAGATGCTGGTTATCAGGCAATAAAGTACAGTAATCCCTGACAGATGGAAAACAAATGAGGCGAGGCTTATGTCTACCCAAGCTGACCACCTTGGGAAGGTTTCTAGGTTGTAACACAAGCAGAGGGAACCCAGGCAAAGCCCAGAGGACCCCCTTAGTTGTAGAAACATGTTGAGATTCCAGAAGAGTCACAGTGGTGACTACTGACTAGAATTTTCAGGACAGAGTATCAGAGAGGGAAGAGCTGTCCACAAAGACAACTCCAGAAATCTGCAAAGAATTCCTCTCAAGTGTTCAGCTGAGTACTGATCAGTAAATGCATCTGAGGGAACTACCTGAGGCTGGAGAAAGAACCACCCGAAAGCAGTCATTACACAAGCCTGGGTGTAGTGCTATTTCTGAAACCATCTATATTAAAACAATGTAGAGCCACAAAGCATAAATAGTAATCAAAGTCTGATTTTCATAAAATTATGGATATAGTCATAAGTTAACCAGACATTGTTCCCTAACTTCCTTACTGCTATTACTGGTTACTGCTTAATGCCACTATCTTCGTTTATAAGTGCAAGATTTGTGACTTTCCCCACTACTTCTTTAGATAGCATTGCTATTGTATAGCCCAAAGACTTGTGCTTCTAATAACATTGCTATTACAAAGCCTAAGACTGATCTTTGAAGTATTTTTCAGACTCTGCTTTCCAGGGCGAACCCACTGACACCAACTGGACCTATGAATAGGTGTGGGAATGGATCCACATCCTTGAGACCGCCTACCCAAGAAATCTCCCAATTGAGAAGATAATCTCTGCACCCCAACCTTATAAGTTCATCTCCCACCAATAAGCATAACTAATTGCTTAGCCTAGCACTTTGTCCACCAAACTATCTATTTTTTAACCTCTGCAACTATGTTAAAGTGTTTTTAAGGACAATAGAAATAACTTAAATATCTATAAAAATAGCAGAGATGGTGAAAACAATTGGCATTTATATATCATTTTTTGATAAGCCAAAGTATATGTATTTTATCTAGTTTACTACTCAAAAAGTTTTGTGAGGTGGGTAATGCAGGTATTTTTTTTTTCATCTTTTTTTTTTTTCAGAATAATATGGGGGTACAAATGCTTTGGTCACATACATTGCCTTTGCACCACCCAAGTGAGAGCTACAAGCAAGCTCATCCCCCAGACAGCATGCACCGTACCCATTAGGTGTGAGTTTACCCAACCTCTCTTCCTTCCTCCACCCCTACCTGCCTGACACTTAATGAATGTTACTTCCATATGTGCACATAAGTGTTGATTGATTAGTACCAATTTAATGGTGAGTACATGTGGTATTTGTTTTACCACTCTTGTGATATTTCACTTAGAAGAATGGGCTCCAGTTCCATCCAGGATAATACAATAGGTATTCCATCATTTTTAATGGCTGAGTAGTACTCCGTGATATACATATATCGCATTTTATTGTTTACACATCTTTGCAATTGTGAATTGTGTTGCTATAAATATTTGAGCGCAGATGTCTTTTTTATAGAATGTCATTTTTCCTCTGGGTAAATATCTGTAGTGGAATTGCTAGATCAAATGGTAGTTCAACTTGTAGTTCTTTGGAATATTGTCATACTACCTTCCATAGAGGGTTGTACTAGTTTGCAGCCCCACCAGCAGCAAACTATCTTTAAAAACTCTTTCTCTCAAATTCTGGGGGAGATGGATTTGGGAAATTCCTCCAGTCTCCCCACACGATGCCTATGGTATTAAACTTTTTCTCTGCTGTAACCCCTGCTATCTCAGTGTATTAGCTCCCTCTTGAGCAGCAGGTAATCAATCTGGTTGGGCTGTAACATTTCCATGATTCATGGGGCCTTGAATAGAGTAAATGGAAGGGTCATGGCACAGTAATGTGGAATAATCACCCCAAGACCAAGCACTAGTCTACCTAACACATTTTAAAACCCAGACCCGTATGGATCAAAATATTTCCAACTAACTTAATTGCATTCCAAAACAAAGCCTAATAACATTTATCGGAATAGAAAAAGAGCCAGCATTCAACAAGGTAAAGTACACAATGTCTTTCATTCAAACCAAAATTATTTTTAAAAAGTCCTCGCGAAAATAAAATAAATATTTTTAAAAAATCTTTTAAATATGGCCCATGTAGTAACTCCAAATTGACACAGATGTCATAATTTGCAGACAAGGACATTAAAACAGTTAAAATTGTCTTCCATATGTTCAAAAAGTTAAGTTTAAAAAAGGAAGATTAAAAAAAGGCCATTTGAAATCCTAGAATCTAAAACTACAAAGTGTAATATAAAAAATAAACTGGATAAGTTTTAACAACAGATTAGACATTACAGAAGAAATGCAGAAGAATATGAAGGCACAGCAATAAAAAGTAAGATGAAACAAAAAGAAAAGAGAAAACTTCTCTTTTAAAGAGAAAGAACATCAGTATCTTGTGAGATAACTGCAAGTGGTCTAATATATGTGAAAGGAGATAGGAAAGAAAACATATTTGAAATATAATGACCCAAATTTTCCAAAGTTGATAATGTAAATGTCCAGATCCAAGGAGCAAAATAAATCCCTAAACACAAGAGAAATTAAACAACGATACCAAGGCATATCATAATCAAATTGCTCAAAACCAGAAATAAAAGAAAAATCTTAAAAGATAATCTTATGTACAGAGGAACAAAGATAAGAATAATAGCAGATTTCCTGTTAGAAAAAAATGCATCCAAGAAGACAATGCAGTAATATTTTTTAAAGTATTGCAAAAATCTCCCCGAGAAACCAATTATCTACAATTGCATAGCCAGTAAAAATATTATGAAAATAAAAAGGTAAAAAGAAGTTATTTTCAGAACGCCATAGCTGAAAGAATTCATTATTAGTAGATATACACTACAAAGTATTAAAGGCAGTCTTTCAGGCAGAAAGTAAATGATATTAATAGATTATCATAGGGTACAATGTAAACTATGTACCCTAAAGCAACCATTAAAATAACAAAACAGAGTTTTAGCTAATAGGCTGGCAAAGGAGATAAATTTGAATTATAAAATATACTCAGTCCAGTAGGAGGCAGTAAAAAAAATAAGTCAAAGAATAAAAAATAGATGGTACAAATAGTAAATATACTGATGATAGACTTAAACCTAGCCATTTCAGTAAGTACACTAATATTCAATACTATATCTTCAAATGTAAAACTACAACTATAAAAAGGTACAAATATAAAAGTAAAGGGATGGTACCTGTGTACAATGCTAACACCAGTCAAAAGAAAGCTGATGACGTGGCTATTAAATATTAGACAAATTATACTTGAGAGCAAAGAATATTAGCAGTAATAAATTTTTGTTTCTGGTAATGGTAAGGTGTCAATTCATCAACTCATAATTATTACAAATTATTATGTACCTAATAAGTGAATTTCAAAATAAGTGAAGCAGAAATGAATAGAACAGCAAGGACAAATAAAGAAATCCACATATAGTCAAATAATTTTAATACTACTCTCTCAATAATTGATAGGATAAGTAGGAAGAAAATCAGTAAAGATATAAAAAATTGAACACACCTAGGAACTAACATGACATTTATAGAATACTTCATACAACAACAGCAGAACACACATTTTTTTTCAAGTGCAGATGAAACATTTGCTAAGATAGACTATATTCTGGACCATAAAGTAAGTCTCAGTTAATTAAAAAGTATTCAAATCATATAAGTAACACTCTAATATGAATTAAATAAGAATAATAAAAATATAATATTTCAGATAATATTAAAATACTTGGGAACCAAATAACATTCTTTTAAATAATCCATACATCAAAACATATATAAAAGGGGAAATTAGGAAATGTTTTGAACTGAATAAAAATGAAAACAAACTATATTAAGGAATTTAGGATTGCCAGTTTACAACAATAAATGCCCCACATTTAAAAAGATGAGTGGTCTTAAGTAAATGATGTTGATTTTACTTTAAGAAATTAAAAAAGGAGAGAAAATTAATGAAACCACAAGCTAGTTATTTTACATGACCAATAAAGTTGATAAGCCTCTAGATAGACTTATGAGAATAAAAAGGGAGAAGACTCAAAATATAAATATAATGAAACAGGTGACAACTATACAAATTCCTAATATTAAAATAATAATAAAGGAATATACCAATAAATTTGAAAACTTTAATGAATAGAACAAATTTCTTGAAAGACACACAATATCAAAATTTACTCAAGAAGAAACAGATAATCTGAATAGTCTTATATCCACTAAAGAAAACAAAATTTGTTGTTCTAGCCTTAGATAGCTTCACTGGTTAATTTTATAAAATATTTATGGAAAAAATAATAAATTATACAGAAACTCTTTCAGAAAAGTATAAAGGAGGGAATATTTCCCAATTCATTTTATATGCCATCATTATTTTGATACTAAAATTAAACAAAGACATTACAAGAAACTACAGACCAATATTGTTAATAATTATAGATAAATTCCACATAAAATTTTAGAAAATCAAAAACAGAAAGTTAAAAAACAGATATGTCCTGACCAAACAAATTTATCTCATGAATAAGTGTTTGGTTTAACATTAAGTATTCATCAATGCAATTCAAAATATTAACACACTAAAGAGGCAAAAACATAGGAATGTCTTATCCCATACAGAAAAAGTATTTGACAAAATCCAACATTCATTCCTGATAACAGGTCTTAGCAACCTATTTCCTTAACCTGAAAAGTATTGATACATCTATGAAGAACCTGTAGTTATATGATAGCAATGGATGAAAGACTGAATGTTTCCCACCTAAGATAAGCAAAAAATAAGAATGTTAGCCTTCACAACTTTTCTTTAACATTTTACTTAAGGGCTGGGTGCAGTTGTTCATGCCTATGATTCCAGTACTTTGGAAGACCAAGGCAGGAGGATTGCTTGAGGCCAGGAGTTCAAGGCCAGCCTGAGCAACATAGAGAGACTCTACAAAAAAATGAAAACAAAAAATAGCTAGGCACGGTGGCACATGCCTGTAGTCCTAGCTACTTGGGAGGTTGAGGCAGGATGATCACTTGAGCCCAGAAGTTCAAGGCTGCAATGAGCTATGATTATGCCACTGCATTCCAGCCTGGGCAACAGAGCAAAACTCTGTCTTAGAAAAAAAAATATATACATATATTTTTTATTTGAGGCTCTAGCCAGTGTAATATAGCCAGAAAGAAAGAAAGTAAAAATTGTCTTTATTTTCATATAATATCACTGTATATGTTGAAAACATGTTGAATTATATAAAAAAGTTATAGAATTTGTTAGTGAGTTTGGCAAGATTGCAGGATAGAAGATCACTATTCCAAAATTAATTTCATTGGTATGTACTAGAAACAAACCATTAAAAACTGAAATAAAAAAACACCATTTGCATTAACATCAAAATATGAAATTCTTAGGGATAAATCTGAAAAAAGATGTAAAAGATTTATACACAGAAAACTAAAAAGAAATATTGTTGGAAGGAATTAAAGAAGCACTAAATAATTAAAGTGATACCCTGTGTTCATGGTTTGAAAGACTCTATTATCAAGATGTCAATTTTCCCAAATTGATCTATAAATTCAATACAACCTCAAACAAAGTATCATCAAGCTTTTTAAATAGAAATTCACTAATGAATTCTAAGATTCATAAGGAAAGGAAAAGAACCTAGGGTAACCAAAACAACTTTTTAAAAGAAGAAGAAAAAATGTAAGGCCAACAATCTCTGATTTCAAGATTTATTATAAAGCTACAGAACTAAGATAGTGTGCTATCGGTATAAAGGTGGACAAATAAATAAATGGAACAGACTAGAGTCTTCAGAAATAGATCCACACAAATATGGACAACTACTTTTTGACAAAGGTGCACAGACAATTTAGTGGAGAAAGGACAGTCTTCAACAAACGGTACTGGATCACTTGGACAACCTATATGCAAAAAAAAAAAATGAACTTCGTGCCTCACACCATATTTAAAAATTAACTCAAAAAGGATCACAGGCATAAATTTAAAACCTAAAGCTATGTTTTAGTTAAAAAAAAAAATAAGAAGAAGAAAATGTTATTGCCACAGGTAAAACAAATATCTCTTAGATATAATATCAAAAGCATGAGTCATAAAATGATACATAAATAAATTATACTTCAAAACAAACAAAAAATTTTTCTCAAAAGACATTATTAGGAGAATGCAAACACAAATTTCATCCTGGGAAAAAATATTTGTAAATTGCATATTCGATAAATGACTTATATCCTAAAATATATAAAAAACTTTCAAAACCCAATAATCAGAAACAAACAGCATAACACAAAGAAAGAAAGATTTGAACAATATACTATATTGTGGAAATCTTTCAAAATCAATGGATCTTTTCTAAATCAAAGCCATCTTTTTCCTTTTAAATGTCTGTATCACATTCTATTTAGTTCTATGTTCCATCATTTAATTTATCTAATATCAATGCTGATTGTTTAGAGTGTATCTATCTCTTTGTTACTAAAATAAAGAACATCCTTATAGATATGCCTTCATAATTCAGGGCTGGTTTATCTGTTTGTTTTAAAGCACCAGCTGGTAGTACATTTTCTTCACTCACAGAGGCTAGCTATGGAGGAATAGCACAGTGTGAACATAACATAAAATCATGGTACTTTTCCATACTTTAAAAACCACTCAGGTTGCTTCCAAATATGAGCTAATCCAAAAAACTACTTGGGCTGCATTGGCAATATAGATGGCCCTTCTGTTCAGGATTAAATTTGTGGCAAAATTTCATGTAAGCCTCATACTGGTTATACTAGGAGAAAAGTTCTCAGTGTTCATATAGGAGCCCCATGCAGTAATAGGGACTTTCAGACTGAGGCGAATGGGGTAATAACAACAACAAAATAGACCATGACCACTATCCCCACAAATACTACCAGTACTGTCCTGTATTCTGGGCTTAGACTCTTAATAGCAAGCTGTACACTGAGTACTTCCTATTATCTTATTTACTCCTCAACGTAGTAAAAGAGGTAGACATTGTTGTCTCTGTTTCATAGGTAATTAAATCTAGGTGCAAAATTCCTTAAATCAATTCCTTGATTAAGGAATTTCCCCACAGTCATTTAAATGGTAAGGAAAGGGATCAAAGACTTAAATGTGGATCTTTCTGGCAAAAAGGAACACTCTTAGCCATCACTTTACCACCACAGTCAACCTAAAAAATCATCTGGAATTTGAATGTCCAACAATAAGGACTTGTGCACATGAACATGTAAATCTTTATTAAAATTTTCATATTATATTAAAGAAGTATCCAAGTACTATATATTGATGGCCTAAGCATGAAGGATCAAATGAGGATGGAGGAAGAGATTATTGATAAGGAGAAAGTGGGTCAATATCATATCAAACAGTGGCTTCCAAGAGACTCTAAGAACTGTGTATTGATTACTGATATCTCTCTGAGTCAATAAGAAGATGAGTTGTGAGTACTTTCTTATAAATAACTCTTCAATAATTTCTCTCATTGATCCAGTAAACAGCTGTTCCAATTGTTGTGGGTTTTTTGCATTTATGAGTGTGCATATATGTGTTTGTGTTTATGTATCTGTGCACATAAAAGGTGACAAGATTAATAAGACAAGAAGGAAAAAATGAAGGAAGATACGAGGAAAGGATGAAAGGAATTTACAAATAATCAGATCAAGAAGTCCATTTGCCAGCTGGATTTCTTTTCTCATGATCAGTGACACCAAACTACAGCTCATCTTGTATAATCCTGGACTCAACCAAGAGAAGCATGACATTAAAAAACAAACAAAAAAAATTGGTCTTTGAACATGATTTGGCTTACAGGAAATTGAGGAATAATAATAATTCATCAAAAACTCAAACAGTGTGAGAAACTATAGGTCTTTGCTTTACTTGTATGACTCTATTATTATCAGAACACAAAATAAGTTCAGGACAAAGTTCTTCAGAAAACCATATTATTGAATCTTCAAAATTTTCTATTGTGTCACAATTAGGAAATAAAACATGTTTTAAGAAAACATTTAATGATAAGCTCTAAAAAACTGGTTGCCTTTTAAGCAAGGACTTCCTGAAGTCTTGGGTCAGGGAAAGGGCTGCGCAGTGCTGATTGAATTTTTGGTAATTTTTAACTACCAGGTTTCTATCTTGGGAAAATATTCCTTATTTCATAGTGGGCATCTGTCCTCATCCTTTTATAATCATTTCCACAGTTCCACAAAATCGAAAATCAACATGGAGTGTGTAGCATTCTTATATCTTCTAGTCCAGAATCCCACAGTCGCTTTAGTTGCAATCTCTTCCTGATTTCTTTTTAAAATCTTTGATTAACTCTGTTCTGCACTTTCTCCATTCTTAATCTGTGTTCCCCCCACAGGTAACCATGTATATCAGCAAAGTCCCCAAAATGGAGAGCAAGAAATGATAAGACAAAAACAAAATATCCTTTAAGATGTAGTTTGCAAACTTTGCCTTGTTTCCTACCTACTGTCTGTTTTTAAATAATGTACAAATCGACTTCAGTACCATGGAAATAATCAACACAGGATCAAAACCTGGAGTTTCTAGTGGAGCACAAATCAAAAGCTGTAGGAATCCAACAGCTGGAGCCTGTCTCATTATTTCCCTGTTCTTTGATGTGCTTTTCAGCCAAGTATCTTAGAGAATTACTTGCAGATATGTCTATCTACAAATTCTACATTGCTTACATATTATGGTTTCCAACAGAGATAAATACTGTAACTGAGTTCTCATTTTCAAAATAGAACCCCCTCTTTTTTTCATCTTTTATTATGCACACAATCTTGTAAATGGCAGAACTGAAAATCAGCTGCATCTAATAAGAGAATCAAGTTTGTTATTGACTCTGAGACGCTAGTTTCCATTAGATCATCCATCATAGCTTTATTATGTGATCAACTGCCTAATTAATTTTGTACTGGGGTATTTAGACAGAACACTGAATGTTTCAGTGGGGTTTTACTATAATCCTGCACCTGCGGCCTCAGAGATTTAGATATCCTCCTATCATAAGTTTGTACTGTGCCTATAATCACTTCTGCTTCACTAGAATTCCAGCAATTCAGTCCAGTGAAATTCAGTAATATTAATTTCAGAAACACCAGAACATTTGCATCTGTGGTTATGTTTCTTTGGACTTTAATCAGATCAAAGTCACTGCAAGATATTAAGAGCGCTAGATACAATATTTTGTTCAGACAGTTTGGGTAGCTAAATCAGACACTGTTTTGATTTTCTGTTCTTATCTGTTAATATGAACAGATGCAATCATGCTATTGTATAATGACTCTTGATTGCCAGCAGTATTTGATTTTGTAACCATTCGGTAGTGATAATTAAAGATAACGGGATATCCTATAGAGTAATAATTAAAGATAGCTTTGTGAGCTTTATCACATAAATAAATGCCATAGAGGAAGAATTGGTTCTCTGAAGTTCATTATGCAATGCATATTCTTGGAAGGCCAAGTTTGAAAAGTCTCAAAAAGAGACATTTTGTTGCAGCAGGCTTAGCTAAATCTGAGTTGATTTGAAAATTTTCACTTGTTTTGGTTGCCACATATTAAGATTTTGTTCTTTATTTGTCCAGGAAAATATCAGCAAGACTGTGTTATTCACAAGACCGAAACAGAGAAGAATCAAGCAATATGGAATGTTATTTTTCACACGTAAATAGGCATTCATAAATGTACATATAAAGAATCTTTGAATCTATCTTCAATTTGAGAAGAGGAAATAAAAGCATGTGAAACCTTGCCTTTATCTACTCTATGGAAGGTAGGCAAAATTCAGGATACAGACAGGGCATTATTTTCTCCCTAGACTAACACCAAGGCAAAACATTTTATTAATTACTTTTGTCGAATAATTTAAAAAGATGGCAATGGCTTGTCACAAAAGGCAAGGCCAACAGTGGGGCCTGTTGATGACACCTGCCTCTAGGAATACATTAATTACAAAGGTACATTAATTATAAAGGCCATAAAACGTATAGGACACCCAATTAAATTTAAATTTCAGGTAAAACTTACTGTTTATCCAAAATTCAGACTTAATTTATGGTTGATAAATCTGCCAACCCTATGTAAACATCTATATAGTTGTACCATGAAGATATCGTAGTTTCAGTTCCAGACAACTTCATAAAGTATTTAATAGATACCACAATAAAGAAAATCATGTGAATTTTTTGGTTTCTCAGTGCATACAAAAGTTATGCTTACATTATATCCTACTCTATAAAGAGTGCAATACAATTATGTCTAAAAAAAGTACATACTTTAATTAAAAATATTCTATTGCTAAAAAAGGCTAACAGTCATCTGAATCTTCAGAGAGTTGTAGTCATTTTTGCTGGTGAAGGATTTTGCCTCGGTGTTGATTGCTGCTGACTGATAAGGTTGTGGTTGCTGTAAGTTGGGGTAGTTGAGGCAATTTCTTAAAATAAGACAACAATGAAGTTTGCCACATTGATTAACTCATCTTCTCATGAAGAGTTTCTCTGTAGCATGCCATGCTGTTTGATAGCATTTTACCCACAGTAGAACTTCTTTCAAAATTGGAGTCAATCCTCTCAAACCCTGGCACTGTTTTATCAACTAAGTTTATGGAAAATTACAAATTCTTTGTTATCATTTCAACAATGTTCACAGCATCTTCACCAGGAGTAGATTCCATCTCAAGAAATAGTTTTCTTTGGCCATTAATGAGAAGCAACTCCTCATCCATTAAAGTTTTATCATGAGAGTGCAGCAATTTAGTCATGTCTCCAGGCTCCACTTTTAATTCTAGTTCTCTTGCTATTTCTATCACATCTGTAATTCCTTCCTCCACTGAAGTCTTAAATCTCTCAAAGTCTCTGTCAGGGTTACAATCAATATTAACAGGAGTTTGGAAGAATTGGCATTTACTTCGAACAGAAGACGATTTTATCTACATTGAAAATCTGTTGTTTAGTGTAGCCACCTTTATCAATAATCTTAGACACATCTTCCGTATAACTTGCTACGGCTTCTACATCAGCCCTTGCTGCTTCACTTTGCACTTTAACGTTACAGAGACAGCCTCTTTCCTTAAACCTCATGAACTGAACTCTGCTAACTTTAAACATTTCTTTTGTAGCTTTCTCTACCTCTTTCAGCCTTCATAAAACTGAAGAGAATTAGGGCTTTTCTCTAGATTTGGCTTTGGCTTAAGGGAATGTTGTAGCTGGTTTGGTCTTCTGTACAGATCATTAAAACATTTTCATATCAGCAACAGGCTGTTTTGCTTTTTTTTTTTTTTTATCATTGATGTGTTCGCTGGAGTAGCACTTTAAAGTTCCTTCAAGAACGTTTCCTTTGCATTCACAAATTGGTTAATTGTTTGGTGCAAGAAGCCTAGCTTTCGGCCTATCTGGGCTTTCTACATGCTTTCCTCACTAACCTTAATCATTTCTAGGTTTTGATTTAAAGTGAGAGATGTATGACTTTCTTTCACTTGAATACTTAGAGGCCATTGTAGGGTTATTAATTGGCCTAATTTCAATATTGTTGTGTCTCACGGAACAGGGAGGTCCAAGAACAGGGAGAGAGACATGGGAACAGCCAGTTGATGGAGCAGTCAGAATACACACATTTATCTATCAAGTTCGCCTTCTTATGCAGGCACGGTTTGCGATGCCCCAAACCGATGACAGCACTAACCTCAAAGATCATTGATCGGAGATCACTGTAATAGATACAACATAGAAAAAGTTTTAAATATTGCAAAAATTAGCAAAATGTGACACAGAGACACGATGTGAGCACATGCTGTTGGAAAAATCATGCTGATAGACTTCCTGGAGGCAGGGTTGTTGCAAAACTTCTGTTTCTTAAAAACAGAATATCTGCAAGGTGCAATAAAGTGAAGCACAATAAAATGAAGAATGCCAGTACTTTCTGACATCTAGGCTTCGGAGCACCTGCTGTGGTTTTCTAAGTGATACTTGATGGGGAAGAACAGAGTTTAGAATAATAGTGGAAGGAAGCCTTGTAAGAAAGCAAAGTAAGGCCTGATGGCTTAGAGTTAGCCTTCTAGGTGGTAGCCAGGTATGTTCCCTGGGTGGGGGAATAATCTTTCCTCAGTTCAAATCTACATTTTCTTTCCTCCCTCCTGCTGCCTCTCAACACTGAAGTAGACAGCACTTGTCAATGACGCTGCTCAAGGAAGGAGGAAAATGGGTGGTCTAGTACTTTAAGTGGCTTTAATCAGGACTCTATTGTACTTATTAGAAAAGAGTTTATAGTTTTTTATCAGCTTCTTAAATGGATAAGTAGTAAGTAAATATCTCCTATTCAATCAACACTTTACCAATCTGGAATAGGTTATATATTTTGCAGTCTTTTCCTCTGCCAGTCGCTCCTATCCAAATTAGATTCCTAATTCGTGGGACATCTTTTTGTCTGAGTTAAAGGAAAGGTGAAAATTAAGTATCTCTATATGTGGTCTCTTAAGTTTTCTGATAAGACTAGCTAAAATGTCACAAAAAGATACAGAGAAGAAGAAATTTGGTAATAGGCATAATGTTCTCTATATAGAAATTATGAGTCAAGGGAGGAGATTTTATGTGCTCTCTCTCTCCAATCTCTAGGTCAAGAACTGAAAATCACCTGTGAGTGAATAGTGGTAAGAGCCTGGGTCAAAATACTACCGTAAGCAGCCCTCCAGCTTTTAGCTACTTGACTTTGGAGAAATTACCCACTTCAAACTGTCGTTCCCAGTTCTATAAAATGGGTATATTAATAGAGTAACCATGGAGGCTTAAAGTGACCTGCTAATGACATGATGCACTTAGAGAACGTAGCATAGTTCCTGGCATAGAGCATGTACTTAATTAAAATGAACTACTCTTCTTATAAATATTACTTGATTACTATTAGCAGATTTAAATATTAAAATATATATTTACAGAGTAATTTTGTAAAGATTTTGACAAATACTTTTATTTGTCAAATAGGACAGTCTGTAAGTGGACTTGAAAAAACCCAAGATGCAAAATTCCAATAAACCTTAGCCTAGTAAAATTTTTCAGCATGAGGAAAAGTGTGTGAAATACAAGTATATTCTATGAATATTATAATTTTGACATGATAGGTTTATGACATGAGGGACATATACTTTTATAACAAAAATTTTCACAGATTCCAGTTGAGTCAGTTCTGCTATAATGCTTTTTGTGAAAATGCAAATTTGGTCCAATGCAGTTGGTATACTAGGGAATAATTTGGGTGTAATGTGAATCATATTTATTGTACTTATGCACAATTTTATCTGAGTAAAACGCTAAGTGAACACAGAAAACTACACCCAGCTGATCCATGCTTTATAGGAATACACAAAACTTACATACCTTAAACATCTACCAGCTACCAAAGTTCACCACCTCTGTTATGAGCCACGCCTATTCCATTTGGTGTTACAGATTTCCTTCTGATAGCACATAACCCTCCCTCCACCAATTCAGAATAGCAATCTGCAATTCTTGGGACACTCCCTTCCACAAGAAAATTTCAGGGTTTTTTTTGAGAAAAAGTGCCATATTTATTATCATATTTATGTATTTCTTAATCATTTAACAAACGTAAAACTGTGCTATCATTTTTATTAATTTATATTGTTTTTATGTCACAATAAATGTCAATAATAAAATTTTTGAGTGTTGCACCCTTAATGTAATTTTTCCCATAAACTCCTGGTTTTTATTGTGTAATCTGGCATAGAAAAGTGATTTTTAGATACAGATAACGTTGCATTACAGTAGAACTCTCTGTATACTGAAGGTATTATACAGATTTCCCAGTCATGAACTAAGTTTATAAGTTACAAATTATTAATCCCTTTTTGGTTATGAAATTTAATTTGTCTGTAGCATAAGCATTTAATTTATTGTCCAGTATATACAATGTACATTTATTCACAATTAGAGGATGGAAGGGTGGAATAGAAGGTTAGTGTTAATTATTTACCTGTTAATAGCTTGACACCTCATTTCTAATAATTAGCTGAATCTTGCCTAACATCAACAGTAGCTTGCAATCTAAACGTATCTGTGGATACTTAAGTCAAATCAAATATAAATAAGTATTTATAATCAGTAAATTATAGTTAACAATTGCACTTCTCTCAAACACAATAATACTTTCACAATTTATTTTTTAAAATGCTATTTAACAATTTCCAAACTACTTGAGATTTAAAGTTCATTTTTTTACCCCAGCATTTAATCACAGAGATACTTACTTTGTTTCCCAGCAAAAACATTTTCTATCTCAGTGCTCTTATACATCAATGTTGGATGGGCACATGCTATTAAGCAGATGCTGCCATTTTCAATATGGCACTAAATGCTTGTCACTACATTTCAGGCACTGTGATTAATTTTGATCATGGTTCAGGATCCAGCCCAGCCAGCATCCCAGTTAGTCCACTGGTATTTCATCTACTAAGTAATAGAAAAAAAAAAAACAAAAAACACTTGCGTGCCGAGCTTCATTCTGTTTAAGAAGGGATGTATGTCGTGCATCCAAAAAGGCCAATTAAAGCATTTCTTTTCTTTCTTAAAGCTGCTGGCTGTATATTAACATATGCCTGTTTTATAGGAAAAGAATTCATACATGCTTTCCTATTATTCTTACCCATTGGGGCTGGGAAATATCTGAGTGTATTTTCCTATCAAAAAAGTAGATGATTAATGGTACTTTATACATGTTCAGTGTCCTGTTCCTCACTTTGGTCTTGTGTCTTAGGAAGAGATCAGTTTCTTCAAAAAAAAGAGCTCTAGAAGAATTTGTGCTGACAGTGCACTAGTACTTTTTTATTCCAATTTACACATAATAGGGTGAAACAATTTTATGACTCTATGCATGCTCTATTGGGGTGACAGTGTAAGCCTTGATTAGCTCATCAGAGATCAAACTCTTTAGCAAGTTACCGAGAGATGCAGCATTAAATCTAGGAAGTAGGTCAGGTTTATCACCTACATCAATCCTTTTATATAGTAGGGCAGACATGTAAAGGAAAAGAGAGAGTGTGTATTTGTGTGCAGAATGAGTCAACAGACACAATATAAAATAAGTCTTATCCTTCAGAATATACCTCATTTTAAAAAGGAAAAAATTGAGGATTATACCTCAAGGTAAGGATCATGGACATGCCAGGGTGTCCTATGCAAAATGTGATTGTGCTTCCTGTCATAATTATAAAGATAATTTTTCATGACACCTGGGAGGTAACAATAAACATTCTTTTTATGGTAAATCAGACATGATAATTAAGTTAAGATCAGTGCAAATTTATCTTTTAACAGGACCTCTGATTTAAAATATACATATATTTGCCAGCTGAAAGGTGAACCCCTTATAGTAATATTTAAACAAAAAACATTCTAAGAAGTTTCAACAGATTTTGGTGCTTGTCTAAAATTCTCCAGTGAGTATTTCTGTTAGATTTCCAGTTCCACATTCAACCTCTTTCTCTCTCTTTTGCCCTCTTAGAACTTTGTTTTCCATTGCTGTTGGTGAAAATAAATTTAGTCCCAAAATAAAACCCGAAAAAGTAAAGAAATAAAAACTATGCCCTAGCATTCATTTCCAGAAGTATATTTACTTGGATTTTGGAGGAAAGAGAATGACAATTCAAACAATCTCTGTGTTTCTTACTGGTTAAATAATTCATGGTGAAGATAAAATAAACACAGCATTTTTTCCCACTAAAAATTAGAAGTTTATGATTTATAATGATACTTAATAAATGACCACAAATCCTTTTTCTTTTCTTGGTCCCTTTGTATTTAATGTATGATGAACCACTAACAGTCAATAATAAATGCTCCAGATTAAAACACTTAACATCTATGTATGCAAATTATTAGAGTTTTAAAGAACTCAAATAATAAACTGAGCCAAATATGAGATCCATGGATAGTCATATTTCATAATTAAAACATATGAATCCTAAATATGCTTTCTTGGCCAATCACATTATCTCGAAGGATATACCATAAAAATCCGAATGCACTCGCATATTCCAATTATAATGTTTCCATCTTGGCTGACTTACTTGGTGGATTCAGAAAGCCAGAATATTCTAACAACTTCACATATACAGCAGGAGAGTCAGGCCCACACTTTAACATGCTACTCTTTCCAAATACTGGCATATGTTCCTAATACAAAATGACAGGTATAGTTTGAGAGTTAACACTGTAAAAAGTGAAAAAAATGATAATAAAAATGCCATTATATAGTATTGCTTGTAATTGTAAAAACATGACATACATTCTTTTTAGGTGGGAAGGTTGTAAAGGTCAGCCCATATATGTGGTTTTTGCTCTGGCCAAATGAGTCCTCAAGGTCATGAACTTGAAAGACTGTCTGTTAAAAAGTGCTGACACAGCCCATTACGAATGAATCAAAAGACATTTCCAAAGCACTCGGTGGAGTTATTTATTTGGTTAGACAATGTTTCTGAAATAAATTAATAAACTCATACGAGTTCATCAAAATCTCTCTATTCTATATTTCATTAACCTATTCCACAAATAATTGAAATTCAGGTACATCAAAGCCCAGTTACCAGATTATAATCTTAGTTAATTATCATCCTTTTAGAAGAATGGGAAGCAGACAAAAAAGAGAGAAGGAGAGGAATTATTAGAAGTAAAGTCTTTGTGTGGATTCGGGTAGACTTCAGCCCACAGAAATACCTTTCAGGATAACATGTTCTTAATTTCAGTTTGTCTCTTCCTGTGACTTGCTGTTTTTCTTAAACAATATTTAATTGGTTTTTACGGCAATAGACAAATTCTCTCCCATCGCCACTGTTGCCTGGTATTTATGCCCCTTTGGCTGCCAGTAGACATTGAAATATAGTTTCATTTTGCTGTCTCACCATGTCAAATGTATATAGTCTTCCCTCAGTACACACGGGGCACTGGAGTCAGAGTTTCTGCTTATACTCAAATCTGCAGAAAACAGCAGTTGGCATTCCGAAGCCTACATATCAGAAAAGTTAGCTCTCTGTATAGTTGGGTTTAGTATCCCTCAAATACTGTATTTTCAATCCGCGTTTGGTTGAAAAAAATCACGTATAAGTGGACCCACACAGTTTAAGCCTGTGTTGTTCAAGGGTCAATTGTATAACTAAGATAGCTTCTATTCAGTTCTCGGGTACTCAGTATCTGCTTATTTAGACTTCACTTTTGTACCCAATAGTTTGCTTTATTTCCAGGCCAATAACTGCATGGAAACTGAATTATTTGTAATGGTAGTAGCAGGATCTCTTGAAGTAGAATTTCTTAAGGGACTTAAAAATGCATATTCCTGGGCTCTAAAACTGCACAAATGAAACAGATACTTAGGGTCATAAATCTACAATATTAACAATTTTCTCAGTTGATTCTTATGTCCATTAATGTTTGGAGATGAGTGCTTTCAATAATTTCACAGCTCAATAAAACCTCCACTGTAGGTTAACAAGCAAAACTCAAACAGACAGAATAAAGTATCCTTCTATTTGTTAGTCACACTTTGGTGGAAGCCAGAGAAAATAATGGCTAAATGAGCTTTTGGAATTGTGCCTGGCTTTTATTAATTTCTACCATTTTTCCCCCTACTATCATAAAAAATAAAAATGTGATGACCTGAATTTTGGGTCCATTATATAAACTGAATTTCTGAATCCATTTGTGGAAAACTATATCATAACTAGTGAAATGGAGACACATTATATGCATTCATGCATTCATCTATGCATTTATTCTTTTATCAATCATATATTAATTGCCACATATTATATGAAACAATTGTTTTAAATCCGGGGCTAAAAAGAGAAATACGAGAAATCATTGTCTCCAGGAAGAAAAACATGTGACCAACAATTTGGAAAATAATTATGACTGGAATCTATTCTAATTGACATATGCTATGAGAGCACAGTGATATATTAACTCAGGTCTTGTGGGAAATGTACAGAAATGTCTTTTTTTTTAATCTATCAAAAAATGTGGCTTTTATTTTCTTATCCCTTTGCTCAGACTTTCAGCATTTCACTATGGCTTACTACAAGTTTCTAGAACTAAACAAGACTTTCACATCATCCGGCTCACCTCCATTACTTTATAAATAATGTAACTGAAACCCACCGCAGATGTATGGGGCAAGACCACAGATATCATGGGAGTAGACTAAAAATTGAGTTGCCTTTAAAAAAATTTTTTTCTAGTATTTTGTACCATATAAAACAGCAAGTTCCATAGTCCATAGTTAATGACCTTCCAAATTCAAATGCCTCCACTGCTTTTTTCAATAGCCCCTCCCCCAACAGATATTATTCCTTAACAATACAATCAAGTATGTCTACTATATTCCTAATGTCTTCGGCAAAGCAATTATTTCTTTAGTTTATCAGGTTGATGAAGATTTTAATATCATAATATCGGTTAATGTTTTTAGACGATAGCCCAAAGAACTGATTTTGCATAAAATTGAACATATTGGAAGGACATAGAATAGCTCCCAAAATAAAGGGACTCTTTTATAACCAGACCTTGGTAAGAACAGGATTCAGGGCAGCTTTGCCAATCTAAGGCAGAAAAGTTAAGAGGCATTCTCTTCAAACTCCCACATAGGTATGAGTCAAAGCCAATCATTTTCCATCTTTGTGTCTCTCTGCTTACAATTCAAATATAGAAGAAAAGGAGTCTTATTGGTGTAACTGGGTCATATGTCTATCCTTCCATGACTCAGGAAAGTGAGTTATCTTTATTGACAGTCCCATTAAAATTGCAGAAAAATGGGGGTGAGGGAAGAAAATGGTTTCCTAAAGAAAAATAAAATCAAGGAGCTCCTGCCAGAATGAAGAAGGAATGTTGAGAGGCAAAAATAAGAAATGTTCACAAAAGTCTTCTAATCTAAACCAATGAATGAGTCCCTCCTACTATATCCTTCTTCCTTAGAAATTCCCAATTAATTATAACTAGTTAAGCCCCATAGCTTACACTATTAGCAGTCTTATTATTATTAAAAGACACATAGCCTGTGCATGCAATGTAGTTATAGAAACCAGGTAAGAAAAATAAAAAGTTAATTAAAAAATAAATTCTAAAGTAATAACATATCTTTTCATAATCTAGTAAAGATGCAAGCTTTTTACAAAAAAAAAAAACAACAAACAAAAAAAAAAACCTTTTCAACATAACAAAATAAGAGATTCTTTTCAGGTAATGCCGTCCTGACCTTCTCCTTTAAATTTGCACTGCAAATACTTGGTTAATTCATTCACATCTTGCTTTGGTGGATGAGAATCCCACATAAATCACAGCTGTCTTGCCCAGCCCCGCCTGCTTTTGATGCTGGGCTTTTGGACTCTGTCCTGTGCAGTCCTCAGCACTCCAGATGGGTCTGGGAACCATGCCATGAGCCTCACTCACTAACCCAACATGATTTTATGGCCTTATGGTGAAGCATTATATAGCACTATAGAGCCTAGATGACATTTTTTAGCCACAATAATAATGACATATGGCACTGTCTTCATAACCCTTCCATTTGGGAGGAAAACAATTTTCTACTTATTTCCTTAAAACATGGGGGCTGAGTGACGGCCGCAGCTTCTGAAATGGACACTCAGCACTAATGAGCACCAGCCTACAGTGACCTATTCAGAATGGAAGGCTCACAGTGTGACATTCTGTTTAAGTGGGCTAAATGATTGGACATCAGTCACAGGAGTTTAAAGGTCTGAAGAGATGGCAAAATATTATTAATTCAATATCTCTTTAATGCTAAAAAGTATGGCCATAGGGATCCTTTGACAATTTCTTGGGCTATCAGAATACCTAATTGGAGATTAATCTCTAATAACCTCTTAGTACCATTCAGAAGTTTAAATGAAGCCCAAACAAGAAAGAAATTGTCAGTTCAGTAGTGTCATTTACAGCTAATGCTATGGAAAACTATTTAATTCATTACAGAGGCAGAGAGGCCTATTTCAATTTTTGCCCTATTTCTATCTGACCAATTAAATATAGTGCTGGCTAAACACTAAAATTAGAAAATGGGAAATCCTATGCCCAGAATTAACTTCTTCAAAGACTTTTTGGGCTGATGCTTCAGGTTTCAAGCTGACCATCAATCCCAAGAGCTGCCTTCCTTGTACCCCAGATGAGGTTAGGCCCTCCTTTCCGAACTTCAAAGAATCGAAGTTGTGCTTTTTCTTTTTTTAAATTGCCATCTCCCACAAAACAATCAAACAACAACAACAAAAAAACATGCAAACAATAAAACCCCATCAAACTCCATAAGCTCATATCATTTATTTTATTTTCTGGACAAGTGCCTGGCACAGTAATATATGCTTTTACTCCTTAAAAAAAAATGAATGAATAAGTGAATGGATATAGTTTGAGGCCTGATTTTAATATCTCTTGTGAATATTACATATTTACTTCTGCCATACAGATATTGTTACTTTACTAGCACATAGTTTTTGAAGAATTTTTAATATACTTTTCTACCATTTTCAGCACCTTAGAGAGATGCCCCTGTAGGTCATGAGATTGTGCGTGAGGTTCCAGATCTACCTCAGAAAATAGGAAAGAGGAAACCAGAACCTGGCATTTTTCATATTTGTTCCCAAATTGTGTTTAATTAGCCTGGTCTCTTAGCACCCCCTGATTTATTTTCCTTTACTCTGTGGGGAGACTGCCCTTCGTCTCTGGAGTAAGGAGCCCCTGGGCAATGACCAGTCCATCCAGAGATCAGGGAAGGTCAGTGTAATAAAGAGCCTGACCTCATTTGTTTAGTGTTTGACCATAGACTTCTTTGAAGCCTCGGTTTCCCCTTTCCTGTTAGCCCCACATCTGGACAGGCTAATAAGGAAGCCCACACATGCCACCTCTCTTTGCTCCTGTAGCAAATCCCCAGCCCATGCTGGGGCGCTTTCCCCAGCCTCATCCTCTAACCTCTATGAAGGCTCAGGCTCCTTCTTCTGCCTCAATCAAGCCAGTCTAGACCTGTTTGGGCCCACTCTTCTCTTCCCAGGAGTCCCTTGTGTGAATAATAAACTTTCTTTCAAATTCCCTAAAATTCTCTACCTTCTAACTATTAGTTGTGAGGCAGTCCAACTTGCATGTATGTATGTATGTATACATACATACGGACATACACACAATACCACAATTTTTTTCCATTTTTCTGTTAGTGGAGGAAAGTTTTTAAACAATAAAATGTTAATGTAACACATGGGTTTAAAAGCTCCGCAGGTACTCCCGGAGCTGGGCCCTTGGTACATGGGAGGACTGTGTAAAAAGAGAAGAATGGTATCAGTAAAGAGGAGGTAGAAGACATCTTCCTCAACTTAATAATTTGTCTTGAATATCCTTCAATATGATAATATTTCGGACTTATGTTAAAAGCTTTGCAAAGATACGGTTTCTAAGTCACATGCTAATATGTATAATTTCCTTCCCACTTTCTTCTCTTTCATTCTTTCTTTTGTAAATTATTAATTTCTTAATTTCCAAGTATTGTTCATTGTCCAAGTTTTAGAAAGATAAAGTAAGTCCCTAATATGGCACAATGTGAACCATTGACCGAGGAGCTATTTGCTCTTTTGGCATCGGCAAATTTCTTCACTCATTGCCTGAACCCTCATGAGGCCACTATTGCCCCAAGGAGACATTGCTGTGGCAGGACAAGAAAAAAAGATGTAATATTTGTAGCTTATAAGTGTAAAAAAGTCAAAATCTAGACAAAATTAAGAAAGAACTGTGAGGGATATCTGCCGAGTCAGTCAACTCAGCTATGGCCCCTTTGAGACACTAGGATGGCAGGACCTGAGCCCTGCCTAAATGCCCTAGCAGGCACCAAACCCTGCTGATGGTTTCTAGAAACAACATCTGGTGAAGAACAAAACATGACTAAACATATTAGTGTGGGCCATGCCACGTCAGATGGCATGGGGAGATGCTATTTAGTTTTCTTGTAGATCAAAAGATGGTGAAGTTGTGATGCTAAGAGCTGGCAGACATGGAGGAATCTCAGACATGATGCAAAGATGCCAAAGAGGAAAATGGTCTGTCACTGTGGATGGAGAATGGGTCTGAAGAAGGAAGCTTGAGCAGATGCAGATAGAATGTTCGGGAAATCAGGGAGATACTGGTAGAGGTGGGAAGAATAAATACTGGATTAATTGCATTTAATCTTAAAAAAAGGAGTCCACTTGGGGTGAACTAACACTATATATTTGGCCACCAGGAAGAATGGAAGCTCAACACAGAGATAAAGTCAAATTGTAGAAAAGAAAAATTACAGTCTTTCCTAAACATCTGAGTTAGTGGCTGAGAAATATTGTCTCTAATATCTGCAATTAATATATCCATATTTGAAGGTAGCTTGTTAACTGTCTTAGAGAACTCTTTCAACCAAAATTTTACTGAAATATCACTGACTATTTTACTAAATAACATCCTGAAAGCAAAATGAGCAAGTCACCAAGGACAAACCATGTCCTCTGGTAGATTCTGCATAAATGATTTCAGTTAGCTTCCTTTCATCAAGATTTTCACAAATTAATTCATAAATATTAGCATTTCATTAATTGCACTAATATTAACATTTCATGTCAGTGGGGATTTTAAAGCAAATTTCTAATTGCATTCAAAAAATAAAACAAGGAAAAGGTTTTCTAATAATGCTGGTATTAGCAGGCACTAGAATTAGTTTTGTCTTGAGTACACATACATTCTAGTATGAAAATCTGTTGCTCTGGGTTTTAATGATCAATTTTATGGATATATTATGAATAACACATACTGAGTGTCATTAATTAATTGGCTAATGAATTTCAATGCTTAGGATGAATTTAAGCAGCAATCCACGTATTTTAGGCATCTTTTTTTTTTTTAATCAACAGAAAATCAATTTCAGGGAAGTAAAATATTTTCTACATGCAGATTTAAGTAATCAATAATTCAAGTGAATTATCAGCATAATTTCAGGATATTTTAATTTTGATTTTTTTCAAGAGAAAATTGTTTCTGTGGTACAATAAAATAAAGCAAGGAGGTTCTTTGAGTAAAATCATTTTACTCTTTTTTTTCTTTTGCTGTTAAAAAGAAATTTACTTGTTTTTTAAAAAAATCCAAATTCAAATGCTGGCATTGTCCAGAAAAATTTACCAGATGTATTTATAATTGTTATAAAGTTGAACTGCTGAAACTTGTTCACTGAAACATCAGACTTGAATCAATGCTTCATGTATCCACATTTATATTAAAAAATCACACATAAATGAAAATGGAAACACCGGCAATATCTGATTTTTGTCCCGTTTTCCACTTGCAATCATATGCTTAGGTACCTTTTGATTGCGTGGGGGAAAAAAAAGTCTAAGTCCAGAACTACTAATAACAGGAAGATCAGATTTTCTTTTTTTAAATAATGAAATGTTTCCCATCATAGTGGATTCTTAAGCATGTTCTCCATGTATGTGATGTGCTAGCTGGATGTCTTTTGGCATAATTGTTACACGTTTGCCATGGATAGCACACAGGTTGGTGTCTTCGAAAAGGCCACGCAGATAGGCCCCACTTGCGTCCTGCAAAGCATGAAAAGCTGCACTCTGGAAGCGCAGATCTGCTAGAAATGAAGTTTGTGAATCACAGTTTCAGTGGATTTCCGATAACCTCCAATTCTACGGAGTGCCACGGTACCAGGCCCGTAGCAGTGAGGTTTCTTCACCCCTCCATTAGAGGGCACACTCTTGCAAGCTGCTTTTATCGCCAGTTGCTTCCTGGGTGCTTTCTCACCAGTCGATTTGCAGGCAGTCTGCTTTGCAGGAGCCATGGCAAAGATACCACCTTACTTAGCCCATTTCTGTTTCAGCTGGAGCTCCTGAAGCTAGAGGCGGTGCTGGCTACAAACACAATTCTTTATTTTTGATTTTAATCCAAATAGATACTTCCACTATTTTGAGGTTTGTTCACTATTCATAGGACCTAACTGTATGCTAATTAACTATAATTTAATTTGCTTTACATACAAACGGTTCTCACATCAGCAACGTGCTATAGTAACTAAAATAATATATTATTTGTTTTATAATCCCTTTTATAGAAACTCTTAGTGTCTAATGAGGTGGGAATCTGTGAAACAAGGACTTAGGGGTTTCAATTGGCATAAATCATTTTGTCTGTTTGTTTTTTCCCTTGTCAGATTCATTTTAATTTCCACGGGAAATCCTCAAATACCTTAAAGAGAAATTTGACAATAAATAACAAACACAAAGGTAACTATGTTGTTTCTTCCTCTTTATTTCCATGGAACATAAAGGTAACTTTTGAAACGTATTTACATTTGACCTAAATCCTCATTAAATCTCAAGAACACTGAGTAGTACTTTTTGTATCATTTTTCCTTACTTTTATGACTATTTTCCTGAAATTTTTAAATCACTCATGAGGAAGTAGTTAGCATTTTTCTTCTCTTGAAACTCTTAGAAAGCATGAATATTCTTATGAAATCCTTGTCCTTTATTATGCGTCAGCAACACTGGCCATTTATCTAGTCCTTGAGTATTTTGAAGTCTCTTCCCCCTTGGTCCTTGGCACATGCTTATACCATTCCTCTAGCTAGTTCCTAATTTTAAAAATCTCATTGGAAAAAAAATTCATTCCTCAGAATCTTTTCCTGCTCCTTTAATCTAAATTAGATAACTCTGCTCTTTTCTTCGATGGCATCCTGTTCTTTATCTTCTTGGCATTTATTAGATTTACATTATGCATTTTTGTGTGTATTTACTCTATCCAGACCCTCCTCTCAGATTACACTAAATCCAAGAAGACAAGGACATGGTCTATTTTGATTCACTGATGGTTATTGAGAAGGGTTTGACACATACTTGGAACTCAAAAGTATATAGAGAAAGAATGAATGAATGAGTAAATGAATGAATGAAATTCGTTAGTCTACAGGAAAATCTGACTTAGTAAATTATATAGATTCCAGCACAGCATCACTATACTGTAAATAATAATGGATATTCATAATGATGTGATGTCCACTAGAACATAGTTAAATTTACTCAACACATTCTGTTTAAGAAGGAAGGTGATATAAATAATATCCATAATAATGGATAATCCAGAATAATAATTTCCATAAAAATTTTTGAAATAGTGTTTAAGGGGAAGGCCTCAGTTATGGGAAAAATGTACAAATTATAAAACATCTCATATATTTAACCAGTTCCATGTACATTTTGCATAATTAGAGTCACTTTTTTCACCTTGAAATCTAAATATTGACTCCTCGAGAAGGTTCTACTTGAACTTTAAATCTTAGCAGCAGTTTTTTGGATAGCAGCTAGAGAGAAAACTAGAAATTAAGAATCATTAATTGAAACTCATAGCCTGGTCAAATATTGCAAACCTAATGCTTTGCTATTTTTCCAATTAATTATTCCAGACTTCTCATGTACAAAGAGGAAAAGAGGCCGAATGTGGAAACCACATGCAGTGATTGCCTCCTTTGGATCAGCATGCTATGAAAAGTCGGTAACTGCCATTCTGATTGACTGAGAGCAACAGAAAACCCCCGAGGCCTTCTGGTTCAGTTGGGATTGTAATGATAGACTAGCAAGATAAAAGCCTGCCAGAACATTAGCTTCAACCGTATGACAATCTCCTCCCCAAGAAGATATGATGCTGTGTAGATGAATACAGATTGAAAATGTGGATCCTGTCAGCAGCACTGATTTCACTCAGAAAGCCTGTATACTGGGAGGGTGTTGTGTCTGCCCAGGGTTAGGACTCCAGCAATGTGTGAAAAATTCATTTTCTCAGCTGGAAACACTCATGTGTCTAGTCGTACAAACAGTAAGTTGGGGGTCCACACTAACACTGAAGCATAGAAAGAGAGAAATAGAGAGGTGTGTGAATGTCTGCCCCTATTAGGAGAGAATGGATACTTCTTGGCCTAATCCTAGGGCATGGTGGAGGATCTACACATTGCTCAGAAATAAAATTTCTTCCTGGGATCCTTACAGCCCTTACTTTCCAAATGCACCCTGATGCCATGAAGTAATTCATTTTCCTCTCCTCCATAGAACAGACACAGTTATCATCATTTTTATTATTTCTCTGACTGATTCGCTCCTTCTGACTCCACAGAGCAGAAAATTTAGCCTCCAGAGGTGTGGAGGGGATAGATTTTCCTCTTTTTTATTATTTCTCCAAATAGGAGACTTGGAAGAAAAATGTGAAGATAAATTCCCTCATCCCTATCTTAGAGTGGTTAATAACATTGACTTTGGAATTAGAGAATACCAAGTAAAATTCCTCCAGCTGTGAGAACTTAAAAAAGTCACTAATAACTCTCTAATCATCATAAGGGTATTGTATGGATTTAGTGAAATAATAACCATAAAGTGAGGTATCAAAAAAAAACTCTCCTTATAAATGTTAATGATGGCATTATTATTACTATAAACACAATGGGAACACCACGACCATCGTTCAGTCATGTTTATTGATATTTTACGCTATGAAATTAGCATCTCAGGCTGAAGAATGATGAGTAAAATGCCTAATTTTTTTTAAAGAGAAAGAAGCCAGAAGTGACATATAAGTTCATCTGAAATTTCTTTCCCAGTAAAAGTGGGATGTATGAGTTTGGATCTTCACCTTAGAGAAATGGTGAGGAAAAAAATCCTTTCCGTGATATGACTATGAAGACATTCTGACATTTGGGATGAGAATGAAATATTTTCACTAAAAATTTAACTGTCATTGGACTGAGTACCTATATGATATGTGTAATTCAGTCCTAGCAATTCAATAGTAATTTTTAGTCTTTATGTAATAGAAATGAAATCTCTTATGTTTTCTTTTATCGTTCCAGTGGAATGAATCACTTTTTTGTGACTGTGAATACCTGAATAGAGATTCTGCTTTTATTTCTATTAATGGTTTTTGTTGCTTGATGGATATTCATTGATGGGATAAAAACCTGATAATATTCTAAGATCATATAACAGCTTATATACAAAATCTATGGCATTTTGTGTTCCTTTCCCTGTGAGTTGCTGAACTGGTTGCATGCAGGAAAAGGTGTCTGAATTTTGAACTTCAAGATCATGTAGGATGAAAGATCATAAATTTACCATGTTTCTTTAGGGAGTTATTTCAATGTATATTATCCCAATTTATTATTCAGCATCAAACTTTTTGTTTAATATTTTTCTTTCCTTTGCTTTTCTTTCCATACCAACTCAATGTGTGCCCTCTAAGCCTTATAAGAATTAATAATTGAATATTGTAACATCACTTTATTTTACACAAGATCTGTTTATGTAAAAGTATTTTAGCATCTATTTTATAAAAGAAAAAATTATTTGACTTTGCCTCTCCATTAACTCAGATATAGAAATAAAAGAAGAGAAAGATAATAAGTTTGTTTTGAACATATTGTGTTTTACATACCTACTTAAACATCAGCCATCTGGAGATGCTCAGCACACTGAGATATAAATCTGGACCACAGGAGAATAGCATGGACTAAATATGCAAAAACTATCAGCAGAGAAAATAGTCAAAACCATATATATAAATTACAACAATGCTTCTTCTCAAGCTTTAATGTGCATATATAGGAGTCACCCGGGGATCTTGTTAAAAGGCAGATTTGAGGCAGTGAGTCTGATATAGAGGTTCTGCAAGACTAAAGAGCTCACAGGTGATGCAGATGCTACTGGATGACAGATCACACTGTAAGTGGCAAGAATTTAGATCATCCAGCAAGAAACTATAGACTAAAACAAATAGATAACTAGGGAGATTATCTTGGACAATGCATCAGAAAATAATTCAAAGAGGAGCAGTAAAATACCTTAAAATGGATGAATTAGAATTAAAAATGTGCAAATAAGAAAAATAACAACAGCTAAAAGAGAAGCAATTTTCAAGAAGTGGGTCGTCAAACAAGGCCAACTGATGTGAAAAACCAAACCACAGAAGGAAGAAATGAAAAGTCCATATATTTAATAATTAAAAGATCATTAGTTATTTATACATTCTGCCTACAAGTCCTTGTCAGATATACATATTGTGAATATTTTTTTCCCACAGTTCGTGGCTTGCTTGTTCATTTTCTTAATGGTGACTATTGTTGAGCAGAGGTGTTTAATTTTTATATTTCAATATTTCATTACATGGATGTTTTCTTAGTCCCATCTAAAAATTTCTCCCTACTGCAATGTTGTGAATACTTTTTAAAATGTTTTCTTCTAAAAGCATAATAGTTTTGGTATCTTTTAAGTTTCAGTCCATACTCCATTTTGAATTAATTTCTGTATATTGCATGAGGTAGGGGTTTTCTAAAACTAAATAAGAATAATTTTTAAAATTCAATAAAAATGGGCAAAATACTTGAACAAACACTTCACAAAGGGAAAATAAAATCAATAAAAAGTGCTCAATATCCTTAGTCGTTAGGAATATCCAAATCGAAATCACACTGAGATGCTGTTACCTATATGCTAGAATGGTCAAAATTTTAAAAGACTGCAGAAAATATTGGCAGGGATGTAAAGTACACAGAACTTTATACATTGCTGATAAGAATACATAATGGCACATCCACTTAGGAAAATGGTTTGGAAGCTTCTGATAAACATACATTTTACTCTCTGATTCAGCAATCATATCCCTAGGCATTTACCTAAGAGGAAAGGAAACATGTTCATGGGGAGATGGATTAATAAATTGCAGTATGTTCATAACATGGAAAGTAAAAAGAATGAGCTACTGCTACACATAACAACTTAGATGAAACTCAAAAATGAAGTACTTAGTGAGATAAGCCAGACAGAAGAGTACACACTGAATGATCACATTTATTTGAAGTTCAACAAAAGGAGAAAATCTATGATGAAAGAAACCAGAAGACCTATCTATCTTCCCAGCAGTAATGACAGTTCAGATTTCTTTCATCACACCCAGAAGATGGGATGAGGGAATGCTCTAGAATAGTGCAAATGTATTATATCTACATAGGTATATGGTTTACAAAGTATACACATTTTCATAACTACTTCAGATCTGTGCTGTTTTACTGTATATAAATTATATCTAAATTTAAGAAGAGGTGAAAAACAAAAAAAGAGTCATTAATTATATTTGAAAGAGGTATTTCAGTGGGCTGGTGGAACAGATCCTATTTCAGGAACTAAGAGAATTATCTTGCAAAATAGAAAATATAGACCATACTTTTGAGAATTTTATCCTGGAAGGAAGTAAGATTCCATAGTTGTTTGAAATGAAACATGGTGTTTTCGTTGCTGTTGTTTAATTTAGGAAAGGTCTGACAAAAATTTTAGCACAATAATTAGTAAAGAGGAGGATGAAATAAGAATTATATGACGAAAGACCTAAAAATTGACAATGGTGCTTGTGAATGAGTTAAGATCAGTCCTAGGCTGTACACATTCGAATCCAAATCAGTGGAAGCAAAAAATGCTTTGGACTCTTAAATTCTGTTTATAGGTGGTGGTGTTTGCCGATGATAACTCCAGCCTACGTTATTATAGTTAAAAGTCAAATAAGTATATGCTTAAAATCATTTTAATAGTTTTAGAAAGTCTTATACAAATATGGCATTTAACAAAATTTATTGTGTTCTACTTTTGTATTTATTCGGTTAATCACTTGTTAAGTGTTGAAAAGACTTGAGGAAAAATTATTATTCAAACTCAAGGAACACAGATACCATGCAAGCTTAAGCTTAACAAGAAAAGAAGCTACTTAAACGCCTTTGGCATTTCACTCTCACATTCTCAAAATAGTAGTCTCAACTCATTTATAATCATCATAATAATTCTGATAGCAAAAGTTTCCTATGGCAGTTGGTTTCGTGTCTCCCATCTGTAGCAAAAAGTGCTCTAGAACCTATTGTATTTTAAAATAAACAATTACCTAAAATAATTCCCATTCGAGAATTTTATTAAAGGTCTTGGGATAAAGAGATAGCTTTGGTACAACAAAAACAGAAACAAAAAAATGGAAACCAGTCAGAAACACCTTTCACATTGTTACATTTAAGGTAAACAACAAGAAAAATATTTAAGTTCCACATTAGCTATAATCTATTTGAATGTGATACTGTTGAACCCAGGCTGACATAAACCATCCTGGGGCTTTCCGTAAGGAAGCAAATATAGCAAATGGCCATTTGCTAATATTTTTCAAGAGCTCCTGTTTTAATTAACTACATGTGTTTTCCAGTTTTACACTATACTTTGGGGGACTGAGAGGATTTACATGGTGTTCTCCATCTCTTTATTATTCTGTCTAGTCTTTTAGATATTAAATCTATTGTATTTAACACAAACAATGTCATCTTATATCAACAATATCACCCTAATTCACCAATTTATATAGTGGATTTGAGCAGAATGCTAGTCCTATATAGAGAATAATTTATGGGATTTCATAAGCAAATCAAAAGAAATTAATATTTCCTAACACAGGAGGATCCCATCAAGGAGGTTTTTCTTGAGAAGGGGGACCTGGAATTTGGAGAGGAATTTATGACATGGTGATTAGAATACGGCTTTGAAGCCAGTAACTGGTGTTTAGAGGTTACTTATTCTCTGTCTCAAATTACTCATCTGTGTGATGGGATTTATAATAGTAATAATGCCTATCTCCCAGGGCTGCTGTGAGGAATGAATAAAACACTGTAAGTACTGTTGAGAAGAGTATGTTGCATAGTAGGCACTCAATAAATATTAGCTATTGTTACTGGAGTGAAAATAAATGACTTCTTGTTTCCAGTAGCTGCCTTACCTAACTGAAATGCTGTATACACACACACACACACACACACACACACACACACACACACAAACACAACACTGGGTTTATATTCCAAAATATGTTTGAATCCACACAGCTACTGCTCTGGATTAATGATGACTCCTTAACATACAAGTCTAGTTAAACTGTACTATTTCTTCTTCCATAACCAACTTGCAATTTATTTATCAAAAGCCTGCCAAAATTTCTGCATGGCTCAAGTGAAATTTCAAATTTTGAAGCACATACTACACTCTATCGTTCCATCTGCTCTCCATGGATGCTGTTAAACCAATCCCCTTTTCTGAAATACGGGTAAGAAAGTCACTCTCCCTTATTAAACACCTTAGTTCCTATTTTCTTTCATCATGTGGTTGTACTAGTTATTTTCAGGAGTTTTCCATTTCGTGCATAGACAGCCTGCCCTGAAATCTTTAATTACTGATCATACCATCCTCCTAATTTTCTTTCCTCCTTGGTCTATTCACCCAAGGCTGATTTGTGTCTTCTGTCAAAGTCCCTACAGATGAAACTGTATGTCCGCCCCCCTCAACCTACTGATTTATAAAAAAAAAACAAAACAACTCTCCTATTCTGCAAAGAATGCCACTTAGAAAGGTTGTTAATCACCACATGCTTGTTCTGAGCTGTATTGTTCTGCATTGTATCATGCTGCTCGATTGTAAGCTCCACAGGGCAGAGCCTTTGTTTGTCATGCCCTGACTATTGTTCAGTGCAGTGCACACTGATGGCACTATAGAAAAAACAAACAATGGATTTTTCCACGTTGTTCCATTTTAATTGTCAAATGGGATGGTTTAAAAGCACAATTCACACAAGAAGTTGCGTATACAGCCTCTGAAATTGCTAAAATAAGCCATGTGAGCTTTAGAGGTCAAGTCTATCTTTTTAACGTATAACTTTCAACTTTTGTCCATTTATCATTATTTGTCTGTAAAAATTAACCTGAAAGTCAATCGTTTGTATCTAAATGATTGCAGGTACCCTTAGCTCATTTGACTTGAGGGAGAAGTATCTGGAAGTAGAATCTACTACCCAAATACACTTGGCACTGCCAGAATTATAGGGATTATAAGCAGAATCTGTTCACAAGCTGGCTCTGTAAAAGGTACCATTCCCTAGGAAAGACCACAATTAGGGCCATGGACAGCCGTCAGGCACATTCTAACCTATGTTTTTGTGAGGAAGCAATTAAAAAAAAAATTGAGAAGTAATTTCTTGCCAAAGAACAATTTGCTTTATCTCTAGGAAACTCATACATCGCAAGCATAGTGGTTCAGTCAGTTGCCAAATATTTTAACTGCTTCTGCCTGACATTAGTTCCTATAGCACATCTCAGTCGAGATTGTTTCAGTGCATCTTTGGATTCAATACTTTACTGAATAGAATGTTGATTGAATGGTCAAAGCTTTAGATGGACTCTTCAAAATATCAATACTTCAAATGACAGACATATAAATACCATGAATATAAAAGCAGATTCCAAGAAAATTGACTTGTAAATGGATCCATCACACAGGTCTAAATGTAAGGCTTCTCCAATGTCTCATATATCACTATAGGCAATTTAAAAATAAGGTCATAATGATATGTTTTAGAAGTTTTTATAGAGGTTTATGTGGTAAGTGGTAGTCTTTGATTTTTGACAAAAAGAGTGTGGGACTTTCTATAATTTCTGTACCCTAAGAATTTCCCAGAGCATTTGTCAAAAAGCAGAATCTCAGACTCCACTCTAGAACTATTAACATGGATCTTCTAAGGGAGAATCCGAGGAATCTGTATTTTTAAAAATTCTCTTGGTTGCTTCTTATTCATCAAGCAGTAAGTGCTGGAGTGGTAAAACAGTAAAATGTAATTGGAAACATTAAGTACTGATTTCTTGGTGGTATTGTTTAGATACTGCCAGACACCTTCCTGTGGGGCTTGAGTCAGTTGTTTCAGCATTCTGAATCTCCTTTTTCTCAAATAGAAAAGGAAGGATCTAGATTGGGTACTCTCTAAGGTACTTTTTTACTCCAGCCTTCATTCTATGATTCCAGTTAAGAAGATGAGCTGGTTCATATTGTTTTCTGATTCATCTTTACATATCTGAGAGATTAAGTAAGCTTGCCAGGAACAAAGCACATTTGCTTTGTTGTTTCTCTTGATACATATAACTCAAGGCTAATTTCCCTACTGCATGTCAGTGCATTAACACTGATGAAGGAGAAGACTTTCTTGAGAAATTTGGATTGTAGGGGTGTTTAGAAGGGGAAAAGCAATAAGTAAAAGTGTTTGATACAAAGATTAATTTAGATCTTAGAAGATGCTTAGAAAGCTCTTTAAACATGTATTTGTGATATGGCCACAAGCCCCCGGAGAGTCAAATAAATTATTCTAAAATACTTTCATAAGATAATGGAGGCTAATTTGAAGAAGTAAATAGTAATTGCAATATTAAGGAATTCAAACCACCTTTACAACTATTTCTGAAACTCCCCATGCTAACAGATTTATTTGATGCTAAGTCCTTTTCCCTCATCTTTTAAAAAAGCATTTTATATAATCCGGCATTATCTATTTTACATATGTGGCATTTTGCTTAGCATTAAAGTCGTTTGGAGAAGATTCTTTGCAGACTATTCTGGGGAACAGCCTGCTACCCTCTTAATGTAGCAGCAAAAGATGCAGGGATGCTTGTTTAAATGTGGTTTCTCTTAACAGCTTGTTGAGCTAGGGAGCAGAACAAGAGTATAAACATTATTAAAATAGTCTATAGTGCCAAATGCAAGGAAGCAAATGCCAAAAATTCTCCAAAAGTAGCATGGAATTGACAGAGAATGCATACTCCAGTATTTACATTCTTGCTTTACTATGACTTACCAAGGTTCACGCACCAGCCACGTGTTCTAATCGGCTGCACACCTTCTCTTCCCAGCGGCTCTGAAGAGAAAACAACAGGTGTTTTTAGTCAAATAATCCAGTAGAACGCAGTCAGTAAAGACCCAGATGGGCCTCGTAACCCACAGATTTGCTTTAAGATTTTCTTTTAATAGTCTCCTCTGCTTTTTTGGTCTTTGGGAAACACACACACACACACACACACACACACACACACATAGTTGTTTGTACAAAACCAATTCCCTCCCATTGTTCAGTGGAATTCAGTAACGTTCCCATCCTGAAAATAAAGGCAGGGGGTAAAAAAGAATGCAGTAGACACATTTTGTGGCACCCATTAAAAGATACAAACAGGGATTTGTGATAGTGCCTAATACTTTAAATGTAACCACCTCTGCCCTTTGTAAAATACTAGCTGCTCTATCCATGTACATGAATGGAGTTCAAATGCAGAGTTGAGACACAGCTAAGTCCTAGGGATTCCCTTTTGAATACTGTGTACAAGAGTGTAGTGGGGACTGTGGAAGCTGTTTCTGCCAGGCATGAATTTTAATCTATACCCTCTGGTCTCCTGGAGGTCTGAAGGTTTTGTATGGATGAGGCAGGAATTTACCCGTGCCCTGAAAAAAGATGATGTTATAGGCTGTTTTCCTTGGCAACAGGATATGTATGTGGTCCCTCCAAGGAGATAACTGTGCCTGACAGCTGGTGAGTCTCGCGCTACTTGAATTGGTTCTCTCGTAGTTAATCCAGTTCCAGGCATTAATTGACAGTGGCTGGACACGACAGGGCTATTTCGGTTTTGCATTTGTACTATACAGTCTAAAAGATAAAAGAAAATTACTGAGGCTGCAGGTTACAAGTTTGGATAGCTCATTATAAAATCTCCATCGAGAAGGAGAAAAATCTTGTTCTCTGCAATTTTTTGTATCACTACCTCATATTTAAAACCAAAGTCTGGCTGTTCTAATTTGCTACAAGCTTATCTTATCCATCATATCCCACCGTCAATTGTGGAAATACTGTTACCTAGTGAAAATTCCTCAAATAGATTTTAAGCTCCTAGAAGGTAAGTTAGCACTAGCATATTTCTGGACACACAGTTTACATTATGTTGGATAAATAAATAAATACTGGTAATGAGAATAATATTAATAAAATGTTTTCAAGAGTTTATTATGTGCTAGGCACTATATTATATATCCTATTAACATTATTTCATCTAATCCTCAAAATAACCCCATAAATTAAATATTTTTCACAAAAACTAACAGAATAAGTAATTTTCTCAAAATCCTATAATAAATAAATAGACAGGACACTGGTGATGTCTTTCTTCTTATTCATTACTGTAGAGTTTCTTATGAAGGATCTATATGTGACTAAGATTCATGTAAATGTACAGATGAAAAGAAACTAGTCATACTTTTAAACATTTTATCTTATAGTATAATGTTAAGTAAATGAGCGAGACATAGGAAAATAGATGCTCTATAATTTTGTGTATGTATATACATACATACAGATATACACATTTTTTTGTCTATACATAGTCATGCATGAAAAATGTGAATGAACACACTTCTTCCGGCTAGTGAGATTGCAGATTATTGTTTTGATTCTTTTTGTTTATCTCTATTTTTGTACATGTTCAAATTTGTACATGTACTAATTGTACAATAAATATTTCTAAAGATGTTTAGCACATTAGAACTCTAACATCAGCGATTGATGCAGTGTAATGTTAGCAGGACTTCATGAAAAAAGGCAACTGACCTATTCTGAAGATTCTATCAGATTTAGGTAAATGGAGAAGATGGATAAACACATTTAAAGAGAGGAGAGGAGAAAACCTTTCTGGAAAAGTCAGAGGCATGCGTTGGAGCATGTTCCAAAGACAAGCACAGACCAATTTTCTACACCAGATAGAGGTCAGCGTATAAGAAAGAAGGGGCCATAAAGGGAGAGCTGTCCCTATCTCCTAGTTTTCTGGATGAGTATATTCAGCCTTTCCCATAGAGAAGTTTGGAAATATGTAAAGCTACAACTAAAAACTCAGGTTCAATTCATTTTCAAAATAGCATGTCAGTCACTTCAGTCAAGGTCCACCATTTACACTGCTCCCTTTTCACCCCTTGCATGGCGCAAATGTCTTAATAAATTAGATAGGAGCCACGTCACACGAGGGCTTTGAAGTCACTCATATATAAATATAAAATCTTGTCTCTTCCAAACCTGGTCTAACGTCCTGGTGTTGTGATGGAAAATGCATAGGACACAGCAGGCTGAGTACTGAGAACAATGCCAGGCACATGAGAACTTCCACAAAGTCCAAGATCAATTACTGCTAACGATTGTTCTCCTTAGTTCTGGAGATAACTGAAGGGGATAGTCACCGACAAAAGTGATTGGTGGGACACAGAAAGCCCTCTTGTAGGAGAATATTTGCCCATCACATTGCCATAAAATCTACATACAATCTACAATTTCTACTGTTAGTCATTCTGCTGGCATACCAGGCAGAGGTTCTTGTTTAGATGCAGTAGGCTCATTTAAAGAAATAGAAAAGATGAAAGAAACTAAACATTGACTAACAAACTGATCTTTCTCCAGGCACTGTTCTAGGCACTTTATACATATTTCTGCATTTAGGCCTCACAAGACACCTGTAATCATTTCTGTTTTTAATCACATTTTGAAAACAGGTAAATACAGGCTCCAAAAGAGCACTTAATTTGTTCATAGTTATTTGGTTAGAACATGGAAAAAAACAGAATTCCAACCTAGCTATGTGTGATTCCAAAATCCATGGTCTTCCATGAAGAGTCATTCTTTGCTGGAAAGAACTAAGACTTCTGTGGTGTAGTAGCATGAGCCCAGGAAACCTGAGTTCTGGGTCCATAATTATCTTGTTACCCTTGGCCAGATCATTTAGTTCTGTGTCTGCAGTTACATCAACTGCTAAAGGAAGGGACTGAATTCTGAGAGCTTTTCAGGACCTCTTCTTTTCTAAAATCTATCAAGTCTGATTATTTAAAACTACCAACAATGGACACTTTTTAAAAAGCACTAAGGCTTATATAGTCCTTGTGTACATGTCAGGATCTATTTTAAATGCTTTACATGTATCATCTCATTGAATCCTCACAACAAGCCTACGGTATAATTATGTTATTAGATACTATTATTACCAATATCTTATATATGAGGAAACTAAGGTGAACAGGTGTTAAGTAACATGTCCAGGGTTACATAAATGGCAAAGCTGGACCCTTAATTAAGGCACTCAGGATCTCTTCTGAGCTTAATGGCTGTGCAACCATCAGATTTTGGGGTCAGGTTCTTCTGAGCGAAGCATAGATAATCCAGTGCTTGAAGGTGAGCAAACTTGCGGAGACAGAAAAGTGCTGTGAGGCTACTGAATACTGAGAATAGAAAAGAGCCAAGGAGAAGGGAAAAGGGCTGAAATGGAAGCACTTGCCATATCTTACAAATTTTCACATAGTTTAATTCTGTGGCAGCAGCCAGCACATCTGCAGGTCACAGCACGCAGGTTTAACGTGAGAAACCGTCCTTCCAATTCTCGAAGGCAGTGGTTCTCAAATTGTGGTCCACAGATCAGCAGTATATCAGCATCACCTAGTAACTTGTGATAAATGCAAATTACCAGGCCACAACCCTGACCTGCTGAATCATTCTGGGGGTCTCAGCCCAGCAATCGGCAAGTTAATAAGCTCTTGATGGAAGTCTAATATGTGCTTAAGTTTGAGAACCATTGCTGTAAGACCCATGGTTTGGCTACATCTAATCTAGATCTGACTTTTGAAGTGGGCTTTTTAATCAAATGTGGCCAAGCAGAACATTGCCTACACCTCAAAACCATGGCTGATTTACCCAAGCGGAGCTTATGAGACACAATTTTGAGAATCTTATTGGAAATGTTGAGTGGAAAACATGTGAGATTGGATTTTTTTTTTTTTCATTACTAGGGGAGAGCCTGCTTTGGAAATGGAGCCAACACAGAAAACTCCCAAGACCACCAAAGTGAGTAGAGCTATGCCATCTTTTACTAATATCTTCTGCATCTCCGAGTTCTGTGCAACACAAACCATGTGCTGTCATGTGTCCATTTATTCATGTTGTTTCCTCTGCCCAGAATGCTATTGCCACCCCTTTGCCTTCCGCAGGTGGAATTAACCATTTCCTGTTCTCATTCAACACCAGCTTTTTCTTACTTTGAACATAACCCTCATTACCTTTCATGCTAGTCATTTTTGTACCTCAACTCCCTCCATCCCCATCAAAAAAGGATGTCCCTCAAGGTAGGAGAGTAAAATTGCTGCTTATTTATATATTTGTATCCTTAGTACTCAACCTCATAGTAGATGCTTAAAATATGTTTGTTGAATAGATAACTTTCCTACATTTTCCATAGGATTATTGCAAGAATCAAATGAGAATAAGACTTAGAACAGACTTAGTAAAATATAAATCTCTATACAAAAATGAGTCATATTTATGATTATTGATCTCTTCTCTTGTGGGTTCATCTTTTCCAGTAATGTATCATCACAAGGAATGAGTGAGAAATAAAACTAGTAAACTCTGCATATTTGTGGCAAATTGGTTATAAAAAGGGTTGCAATTCTTTGCTGCTTCCTATAGGAAATCAGCACATAAGTACAAAAAAAATGACCAGTGTGGTAAGAATATAAAGGACAGGTTGAGGTATTCTGAATGTGTTATTATTATACATAGAAATTTGACTTTGAGTGATTAAACATAATAGTAGCTGAAAGAAACAACTGGGATGAGGCTTTCAAGTGAAAGGAAAAGCATGTGAAAATGTCCTGTGGCAGCAGGAATCTGATGTGAGGGGGGCTGGAGAGGTAGGCAGAAATTGTACAGCCAAAGGCTATGTTAAGAGTTTGTATTTTATTTGTATTTAATGGGAAACCATGAAAAGGTGTTAAGCAGATGAATGACATAATCAGATTGCTGTTTTGAAACACCACCTTGGATCCTGCAACTTTTACACAGTTAGCCCAGATCGTATCCTAATATTTTATAGTTTTTTTACTTCAGAATTGTAAAGTTAAAAATGAAATGAATGTTTGCAACTTTTTAAAAGTTATATTTAATTGTTTCATTTTTCATAACTCACTTCAGCTGTAAAATTTCTTAAATACTTTTAGGTCTGGGAGAGGTTCCTGTCATCTGGGCATTGTGAAAAATAAAGTTTGAATTTAATAGAGTCTAATAACCACTATTTAAGAAAGTGTCTCATACAAGATTAAATTGTGCACACACAAAATTAATGTACACATACCTGATTCTTGTTCACATTAGTAGGATGTATTTACTAATTTCATTTTTTTATATTTAAAATAAATGTGGACTGCCTAAGGCAAATTAACACTTATACAATTTTTTAAATAACTTTTCCAAATCTTACACATAAAACACTTCATAAGCACATGCTCTTATTCAATCTTAAAATTAGAAATTATGAAACATGGGCACTTTTGGCTCCTTCTATTACTTGACATCCAATTAAATCAATGTTGCAATAAAAAGAAATATAGAAATCCCTAAGGAAATTGGAGAGATTGTATACAAAACCTCATGGTACATCAATACTGTGCATTGACTATATAAACTCTTAATTTATTCTAGACAAGAAATAATTTGTTATGTTTATTTTTTTCCAAATTCTACTATAATGCTAACTCTACATTCTTTTAAAAAATGGTTTTGTTTAATTTGGATAGTCTAGCAGTATTGTTTGCAGACGTTTGACATTGCCCCAACTAAATCACAGATTTGACACTCTCACATAATCTTCATGTGTCTCCACTGCCACTTTAGAAACACATGATTGCTACTGTCAGCTACAATTACCACCTACTGCAGAGGTCTGCTTAGTTAGAAAAGGTATACATGTTTCAGCAGCTTTGAGACAGAGAAAACTATATGCGTAATTCACCATATGATATTTACTTTGTATTCCAGTATTACAGAGGAGAAATAGGTACAGAGGAGAAAGAAGGTAGAGGCACCTAAGAGATAGCTTGAAAGACATAAGCTTAGTGTTGGGCACCTCATGCTGGTTTTGGTCCCGTTCCAACTTTGGCCAGCACGCTCGAGTTAAGGGGTCCCCAAACTCAGCACTGTTGGTAATTCTTTGTTGTGGGTAGTTGTCCTGTGCAACGTATAATAGGATGTCAGCAGCATCCTTGGTCTCTACAGACCACGCCCTCCTCCCAGCTGAGACAAGCTATAATGCCTCCTGTGGAAGCAAAATTGCCTCTGGTTGAGGACCACTGCTCTAGGCCCTCTGTGTTTAGAGTGAAGACACCTGCTTGCTTCTCACCTCTTTTCTGAAGCTGATAAGATCTCCTGGAAATTATCTAGTTGTGCTACTGTTTGCTAGCAAATAAGCTCACAATGAGCTCTGATCCTCCAGCCCTTATGACCTTCTCACTCTTACTCTCAAATCTGCTTATTTAATAAGAATGCTAGCAATAATGGAATCAGCAAAATGAATAATAGCTATGGATATTTTTATAAAATGGTTATAATGTGCCAGACCTTGTTTCTAAGCAAATTATATACATATGTCTAATATAATCTTTTAAAAAACCTTATGAGATAGACAATATTATCTTAATTTATAGCTGAATGAATTGGCTTTTAGAAATGCTAAGCAATGTTAGTAGGGTAAAAAAATTCCAAAATTCTGACATGCCTTTGAAGACCTTTCAGTATCTGGCCACACTTGCCCTCTCCAGACTCACTCTTCATCACCTAGAGCAGCTATGCTTCATTTCATTTCCTCAAACAAGCAAGCCAGTCTGCGGGAATCCACACATGCTCTTTCTGCTCTGGCAGACTTGGTCCCCTGTATTTCCTACTCCCTGACATGGCTATTTATTCTCTGGCTTCAGCTTTGACGTTGGTTCTATTAAACACACCTCATCTCACTCCACGTGATTAGGTCCTCCTTTGGAGACTCACTGTACTTGGTATTTGTCATGTGTGCCTATTTGAGTACTTGTCTGTGCCCTCTCTGAACAACGGCATTTCTTAGTCCATTGCTATTTCCCCAGTGCCTAGGCCAGTGCTGGGCCCAAAGTTGTCACCATGTGGATGTTATTGACTGACCAATTGAACGAATGAATAAAGAACTACTATTCCCAAAGATATTTAGCTCAGAAGTAGGGATTTTCACTTAGATCTTTGTGATTTTGAAGCCAGTTCTGAACCCCTTATGCCTATCAGATCAGTCCTGCCTGAAAAGTCACTCTATCATGTTAGCTTCATTTTAGCCCTTCCCAGCTACAAATTATGACCTTGTAAGAAGACAACTCAAGACATATGGGTACCACATGATCTCATCTCAGAAACAGTAATGATTAAAATGATTATTTGTGATTTCATAGAGCACACACCTAAAAAGAGGAAATGGACTATTAAATTGAAAAATCAAAATTGTATGACTTTAATAAAAATCACAGCCAACAATGGCCCATTTTTTTAATCCCGTACTAGATCTTATCGGTTCACATGATAATGAGTTTAATACTGTGGTGCAGTTTAAAATGCCAACCATCACCCTCTGTGCCTGTTAACAAATGGAGTTCCACCATGTGTGAAAATTTCATGATGATACAATCTGTGCTTCCCAATATATAGCAAGCAGTTATGGTTAAGACTTTTCTAACCAGTCTTCAGGTTTCATTGAACTTCATTATGATCGGATGACCTCCTCAAATCCAATAACAGTGGTACAATTCTCTGCAAATGAGGGAACAGATATGTTTACAGTTTCTAAAATGCCTCATGAAATATGTTTAATTATGCATAGGTTAACAGCTGTTTGCTTAGTGTACTGTATATAGGATGAAATAGTCAAGTCAGAAATAATATATAACCTACTGGAAAGGGATATTAAAGACAGCTACTGTGTAAACATCCACTTGGAGCTGGATGCCAAATGTCAACATTTCAAATATATGAGTAACTGCATTTTCTTATCTTTTCTACTGCTTGTGGTTTTGTAATTAGTCCACTGGGCATGGCAATATTATAAAAAGGCTATTAATCTAAATTCATGATTTAATCCTACATTTTAAAAAACCTCTTAACTGATATCTAAAGCTTGAATTCTGGAACCCAGCTGTAACAAAGATCACCGTCACCCACCTCTAAGAACAACAACAATAAAATCTCTGGAAGGGCAGTTCCCTTAACCCTTCACCTTAGGAAATCCAAAGTAATAAATAATATGGTGTTAGTGACATGATTATAATTCTTTTGGACTAACATACAGTGGTGACTTGCATCTCTATAATTGGACTGTATATTATCCTACAGAAAGCTTTTTTGCACTTGTCTCTCAAAATACTCATACTGCCTGCTACTGCTTAGATCTTTTTTGAAAGCAAAGTTTGTATATCATATTTTTATGCTTAAGTATATATTTATATGCATGAAATATTTGGTGAAAAATACGTTTTTAAAATTAATTTTCCTTAGCCAATTTTCTACTGCCTATGGATGGGATAAAAGGTTCCACATCCTCTGTCAATTTATCTTTAGGTTTTTTTTAACTTATTTTCCAATCCAAAAGAAATTTCCTTAGTTATAAAAAATAAATGTGCTAAAATATTTGCAAGGAGGATATGGTAGTTTACAAAGGAATATTAAGTAATGAGAAGAGAAAAGGCAAAGGAAGAAGAGTTCTTTATCTTACTTAAGATTTACTGTGTAACAATCAGAGAAGCATACTCTTTAAAAATATTGTAGCATATAATTATTAATCATTACTAAAGTCCCATAAGATAGGAACTGTGTTATCTGACTTTTGTTTTCCTGGAAATTTAGCAAATTCAAGTAACATGCCCATGGTAATCAACTAGATATTAAAAATGTCAAAATTTAAATCCATGTCTATTTGATTTCAAAGCCTATGCTCCTATAGTGCATTACCTTGGATCATGCAACCAATAAATATTAGTTAAACATCTGCCATTCATATTAGGTGCTATGCTAAATTCTCAGAATTCTAAAGAGTTCACAGTTAAAAGGAGAATATAAATTAATAAGCAAGTAATTATAATAGATAAAAATAGAAATTAAGGGTTAAAAATAATACAGATGACCTAAGGAAAATGTATTATTTTATCAAAATGTTCAAGGCCAGTTGTGGTGGCTCACAGCTATAATCACAGCACTTTGGGAGACCAAGGCAGGAGGATCACTTGAAGCCAGTTTGAGACTAGGCCGGGCAAAATAATGAGATTGCATCTCCATAAAAATTTTTTTTAAAAATTAGCTGGGCATAGTAGTGCATGCCAATAGTCCCTGCTACTCCAGAGGCTGAGGTAGGAGGATGACTTGAGCCCAGAAGTTAAAGATTACAGTGAGCTAGCATCACACCACTGCACTCCAGCTTAGGCAACACAGCGAGAGCCTGTCTCTAATAAAATAAGATAAAATAAAATGCAATAAAATGAGTATTCAATATGCTATGTTACCTTAAAACAGAATTTATTACTATTTTTAAATACAGAGAAGAAAAGATAAAAAAAATAAATGGCCCATTATGGCACCAATCAGATATTGTTGATGTTAAAAATTACCAGCACTATCAAAGAATACTACATATAATGTGAAAACTCCTTCACTCATATCCCCAAACTGCCCATAAAACTATTTTGCTAAAAGCTTCCTGTATATGTGCGCGCGCGCACGCACACACACACACACACACGCACACACACTTTATATAACTTAATGGATCATTCTATGGACATTTCTACATCTTGCATTTTAAAAATTATATACCTATGGTAATGTCTTTGTTAACACATTAAAGTCTATCGCATTTATTTTAACAGTTGAGTAGTCTTCTATTGGATGGAGGTACTAGAATTGATTTAATATCTATTGATGAACCTTTAAATTGTTTCCAGTATTTGCTATTATATGTGTATAAATATGAACTTTTTGTATATATTTGCAAATTCCTTATACTAAGATTGCTAGATCAAATATTAATTTATAAATAACCAATTTTGTATGCTGCTAAGTAGAATCCCTAATCTGTAAGTAAATAAAAAATAATGGTGACAACTGTGACAACTGGGATTAAGGGTTTTTTGTTTCAAATTCAACTTAGACATCAGTCCAGATTTACTATATTCCACTGATTAACTATCAAGGCAGTTCAAGTCTAATATATTAAAAAAATATTAAAGAATTTGCATTTTAAGCTATTTTCAGAACGAAACTGTGACTGTATAGAAGTTTTATGGTATGTTTTGGTTTCTTTTTAAACTGAGTTATAATACAGAAGCCAAGCAGAGCCACCTGGTTTTCTCAATAGCTCTAAATTAAGAAAGATTTTATATGGTCATTTGTTACATTTTAGTTTTCAAAGTAATATTTCATTGACTGAAATTCATGACAAAGTTTCATTAGTTGGAATTTGAATCCAGGATGGACCCAGGTAATCTCTCTCCACAGTTGATGCTCTTAACCACTATGCTGTAGGCCTCTTAAGGACACGACGTGTTCATACCATGGAATGGTGCTAAAACTCATTATATTATAATACTGGGATTCTGTTTCCTGGCTCAATGAGATGTGGATGCATGTACATATTCTACTGCAGTTTGAATATTTTTCTGGTGACATCTTCTAACATTGATCAAAGAGCAATACAGACTTTGAAAAAATAACTAATTCCCAATTTACCCAATAGATCTCTCTCTCGATCATTTTCTTCTTTTTAGATTAATAGATTTATCTGGATGAACTTTCTGATCCCTAGGAAGCCAAACTAGTAATAGGCTTCTTAAAATTCAAACAAAAACACAACATCTTAACCCACTTGAAGTTTACTAGAAAAAAAAATCTATTTTTGTTGAGATTGACAGAAAATGCCAAACATTTGGAAACTATTTTTTTAACCAGTAAAATAACATTTTTGTTTTTTAACTGTATTAAGTGTTCAGCAATCCACGGAGAATATATCAACATCTTAATATTAGCACATGATGTCTTATAATAGTTTTGGACTCTACTTGTGTGTAGTTGTCACTTTAGCTGGTTTCAGATAATACCAATGAGTTCAAAGAGTGAGGCAGATCTCCACTTAAACAATAAGCTTTTTATATGCCTAAGAAAAGTGACAAATATTTTGTCTTATCTGATTCTCAAGGAGCACTGGATGCAGAAAATATAAAATATTCATTGCAAAAGCACCTTTAGGGAAAATAATGATAGCACAGATTTTAAGTATGGTGGGTTAATACACTGCATTCATCTATGAATGATTAATAATAAAAAATATCTAATTTTCTTGGGCACTTACTGTGTGCTGGACGTTGTCTTAAAATTTTACAGACATCATTTCATTTATTCTTCAAAGTAACTTTTATCATATCTGTATAAAGGTACTTTTATCATATCTGTTTTACAGACAGGGAAACTAAGGCAGCATGATGTTAAGTTGCTTGCCCAAATTGACACAGCTAGTGGTGGCAAAGCCAGGATTAGAACCTGGACAATAGTTAATAGCTCTTGACTGCTGAGAAGACTCCAGAAGAAGAAAGAGAAACGTAATTTTCAATAAGTGTATACACTCTCCCTGGCAAATTTATGAAAGAGGATATTCACATATTCATAATTCTTCCATTTATCTAGTTTGAAAAATTTTAAATTCCTTTTAATGTCTAGGCTAACAAAATTTGGAAAAAAAGTTGATATTTCAAAAGCAAAAGATTTTGATCATCTCACTACTAAACATACCAGTTTAACTTTACCAACATCCATCTAATCTGCATTGTGTCCTTTCTAATGAAGTGGTTCCACACTCAATACTTTTCCTTCCACTGTCTCCTGCCCTCTCGGGAATATTATATTTTAATATACTTTATCTCTTCTGCATATTTAATCTCTCTATCCAAATATCTCTTCATCTAAGATTTTTAAATTTTTTAAATTGAAATGAAATTCATGTAATATAAAATTAACCATTTTAAAATACACAATTATTGGCATTTAGTATATTCACAACATTGCACAACCACTGCCTCTATCTAATTCCAAAATATTTCCTTTACTCCAAAAGGAAACCCTGTACTCATTAAGCAGTTGTTCCCCATTCCTCCTTTCTACAGCCCCTGTCAATTGCCATTTTGTGTTCTGTCTCTATGGATTTATCTATTTTGAATATTTCATATAGAAAGAATCAAACAATGTGTAGCATTTTGTGTCTGGCTTCTTTCACTTTGCATAATGTTTTGGAGATTCATTTGTGTTACAGCAAGTATCAGTATTTCATTTCTTTTCATGGCAGAAAAATAATCCTATTGTACCTATATACCACCATTTCTTTATCCATCCATCCCTTGATGAAAGTTTGGGCTGTTTCCACATTTTAGCTATTGCGAACAGTGTTGCTATGAACATGCGTTTGCATTTTTATTTGAGTACTAATCTTCAATTCTTTTGGGTAAACACCTAGGAGTGGAATTGCCAGGTGCTATGGCCTGAATGTTTATGTCCTACCCTCACCAAATTCCTATGTTGAAACCTAATCCCCAATCCAACAGTATTAAGAGGTGGGGCTTTTATGGGGTAATTAAGTCATGAAGGCGGAGTTCTCATGAATGGGGTTAGTGAGTGCCCTTATAGAAGAGGCCAGAGGGAGCTTGTTTGTGCCTTTCACCACGTGAGGACAGAGTGAGAAGACACCATCTGTAAAAAAGCAGGCCCTCGTTAGACATCAAATGCGCTGGTGACTTGATCTTGGCCTCCTGAACTGTTAAGAAAAAAATTCTGTTGTTTATTAATCACTCAGTTTATGATATTTTGTTATAGAGCTACAACAAACTTCTAGGGAGAACAGTCTATATTTTTGGCCTACACTGATCCAGTCTTCACTTTTCCCTAATCTCAGTCCAGTTTGTCTTCTGCCTCTTTTCTGGACCAAACTATATCTCACTAGAGTCCCTGACAATTTCCAGTTTTCTTTTATCGTTTTAGACATCCTCTCAACTCAACAGTGGTCAGCACTGTGTATCAAGTCCTCCTTTTAGAAACACTGTAGTTCCTTGGATTTTATATTCCCTTGAATGTTACATTTTCATGCTTTGATTTTATCTGTCCGGTTGCTCCTAATCGTTTGCAATATTAACCTTTTTTACCCAGACTGGCATGTTTTAGGGCAATTCTGGGACATGTTTCTTTTTATTCTATGCAGTCTGCCTAAATGAACATGACATCTCCAATAATATAAATAATAATAATTAAATATAATCTGAAGAACTTTTCTGATGCATTTCTGATCATATTTCCTCTCCCTTACTCTCTGGCTCAAGTATCACTGGGTTTTTTTCACTTCCCATACCTGGTAGGCTCCCTTCTGTCAGAGAGACTTTCCACATGCTATTTCTTTAGTCTGGATTACTTATTCCCTTCTGCCTCAACCTATTCATCTTTTATATGTCTGTTCAATTGTCACTTCCTCAGTAAAGGCTCATTAACATCACAAAGTCAAGACTCTGTGATGTGCCCTTAACATCACATATTTCTCTTCATAACATTTTCTCCATTATTAGTATGATTATTTGTCTATTATCTGTCTGTTTAATTAGACTCTAAGTTTCACTAGCATCCAGATCTATTTTATTCATTGACTCCAGATCTATATTTGTTGGACAGAATCTAGCATAGTGTTTGTAATATAGTAGGCACTCAATAAATATTTGTTGAGTGAATTAATGAGATAGAGGCATTAATGTCATCAGATTTCTCATTATTAAAGATGAGTTGTTGCTTTAAAATCATTTATATTTTCTTTTACAAGTTAAACAATATCTGTAAGGCAAGTCTTGACTTGAATTGAATAATAATTTTAGTAATGAATTTCCTAAATGTTTTCTGCATACTCTATGTGAAATTGAAGCATTCTAAGGATGAAGTCAATGGCAGAAGAAATAGAGAAAGATTGGGGAAAAAGTCTTAGGAATTAATAGGCATATTAGATGGGGAAATACACCTCATGAAACCATAGACACTGAGAACTGGAATAAACCATCAACATAATCGTATTCAAATATTTTATTTGAAGCCAGTGCTACCCACAATTATTACCAGACTGAATCAGAAAAGAGTTTTCAACTAACTAATCATATTATGTATACTTTTTAAAGCTGCTTTAATTCAACTTCCTCCTTTTTTACATACAAATATTTTTAGCTGGCAGAAACACGGTTATTTATTTTGAAATTTTACTACCTAGTTTAAATTTTTAAACTGATGGATTTCCTTTTTATTATAAAATGAACCCACTAATTTATTCATTTGCTAATTTTCCCCAAGAAATAGTTCATAACTTACAATTTGGTGAATATACATGAATGATGAATATATTCTGCAATAATTTTATCTATTTCTGGATTGCACTGTAGGACATGCTATAGTTTGGTAAGGATATATTATAATATATCTACTGATCTTTATTAACAAAAATGTCTAAGACATCATTTCTGGGACAAAAAGTGATTTTAATAAAGCACTTCTTTGCTTCCTCAAGTATGGGTATCTTTGATTTTATGTTTGATTATTTAATACATGTTTCTAATGAAGTTATTGTAACAGGTATTCTGTGAGATAGAATTTTGACAGTTACTCCTGTAAGTAAAGCTCGTGAAATAGTTCTGTAAAAGGCCAATTGGATAAAAACAATTATTCTAAGGGAAGGATGTGACAATGGTTGACAATAGATTCTCCTATTCATAACCATACTGTGGTAGCAAGGTTGTTGGGGAAGAGGTATAAAAATATGTGTAAAAGGAAAGAAGATCTCTAAGAGGAAAATAATAAAAGCATGTCTTTTCTTGACTCTCACTCTTAAAATGTCTGAAGTCAGATACAGGTTTTTTAAATCTTATGGTCATATTTATCTCTGAGATATGTTTTGGTTGCCTTCTATAGGATTTGGGGCACTGGATCTTCATTTGTTTTTTAAAATATTGTTGACTGACACATAATAATTGGACACATTTGTAGAATACAAAGTGATTTTTTGATACATGTATACAGTGTGTAATGATCAAATCAGGGTGATTAGTATATTTATCACCTCAACCATTTATGTATTGGGAACATACAAAATACTCTCTTCTAGCTATCTGAAAATATACAATAATTATTGTTAACTGTAGTCACCATAAAGTGCTATAGAACACTAGAAGTTATTCCTCCTATTTAGTTACAATTTTGTATCCATTAACAAAACTCTCCCTGTCCCTCCCTTCCCCCTTCCCTTCCCATTCTCTGGTAACTAAAATTCTACTCTCTACTTCTAAGAGCTCAACTTTTTTAGCCCCCACATATGAGTGAGAATGTGTGGTATTTATTTTTCTGTGCCTGACTTATTTCACTTAATATAATACCTTCCAGGCTCATCCATGTTCCTGCAAATGACACAATCCTATTCTTTTTATTACTGAATACTATTACATTGTGTATACATACCATATTTTCTCTATCCATTCATCTATTGATGGATACTTAGGTTGATTCCACTTGGCTACTGTGACTAGTGCTGCAATAAACATGGGGGTGCAGATATCTCTTCTACATACTGATTGCTTTTCTTTTGGCTAAATACCAGTAATGGGATTGCTAGATCATATAGTAGTTCTATTTTTAGTTTTTTTAAAAAAATCTTCATACTGTTTTCCATAATGGCTATACTAATTTACATTCCCACCAAAAGTGTATAAGAGTTTCCTTTTCTTCATATCTTTGTCATCCTTTGTTATTTTCTTTTTTAATAATAGCCATTCTAACTGGGGTGAGATGGCATCTAATTGTGGTTTTAAGCTGCATTTCCCTGATGATTAGTGTTGTTGAACATTTCATTATATAATTATTGTCCATTTGTATGTCTTCTTTTGACAAATGTCTGTTCAAATCCTTTGCCTATTTTTTAATTGGATGATGGTTATGATGATGATGATGATTTTGCTGTTGAGGTGTTTCTGTTCCTTTTATATTCTAGACATTAATACCTTGTCAAATGAATAGTTTGCAGACATTTTCTCCCATTCCTCAGGTTGTCTCTTCACTCTGTTGATTGCTTCCTTTGCTATGCAGAAGATTTTTCATTTGATATAATTCCATTTATCTATTTTTGCTTTTGTTGTCTGTGCTTTTGAAGTTTTATCTATAAAATCTTTGCCCAGACCAATGTCCTAAAGCATTTTCCTTATGTTTTTTTCTAGTTGTTTTGTAGTTTCAAAGGTCTTGTGTTTAAGTCTTTAATCCATTTTAAGTGATTTTTGTATTGGTGAGAGACAGGGGTCTAATTTCATTCTTCTGCATATGGATGTTCAGTTTTCCCAGCACCATTCATTAAAAGGTTGTCCTTTTCCCAATGTATGTTCTTGGTGCCTTAGCTGAAAATTATTTGTGTGTAAATATGTATATTTATTTCTGGGTTCTCTATTCTGTTCCATTGGTCTCTGTGCCTGTTTTCATACCAATACCATGCTGTTTACATTACTATAGCATTGTAGTATATTTTGAAGTCTGGTAGTATGATGCTATAGTAGCTTTATTCTTTTTGCTCAGAATTGCTTTAGCAATTTGGGGTCTTTTGAAGTTCTGTTGCCACCCAACTGGGTTGTATTGCCCACTGCACAAAGAAGAGCCAATGTAACTGACACAGATGGGGTTGTAATGGAGAAAGAGTTTATGTGCAGAGTGCTGAGTGGGGAGATGGGATAAAGTTTCTGAAATCCACCTCCTGAGAATTTGGGAGACAAGGTTTTTAAGGATAGTTTGGCAGACAAGGGATTAGGTAATTAAGTTTGTTAATTGGGGCACAATTGTAGGGGTGTAGAAATCATCTTCTTTTGTTGCTTCAGTTCCTGGAGTTGCAATTCCAGTTGAGTCAGTTTCTTGGTATGGGCCGCTTTTCTGGGTGGGTCAACCAATCCACTGGAATGCGGGGCCTGGAAGATATTTTAAAAACTACCTTTAGGTTTCAAAAAGGTGATGTCATCTATGGAGAAATGAAGAATCCTTATGAACACCAGCTATGAGGAGAAAGTTAAGAATCTTTATGATCACCAGTTGTGTGGCTCTGGGTTGGCAATTATAGTGACTAATTATTATCACTATTTTTAGATAGGTCTGTGTCTTTACCATATATCTTCTTTTGAGAAATGTCTATTCAGATTCTTTGCCCATTTTTAATTGGATTATTTTATTTTATCCTACTGAGCAGTTAGAGCTCCTTATATATTCTAGTTATTAATCCCTTGTCAGATGAGTAGTTTGCAAATATTTTCTCCCACTCTGTGGGTTGTCTCTTCACTTTGTTGATTGTTTTCTTTGATGTACAGAAGCTTTTTACCTTTGTGTGATTCCATTTTTCAGTTTTGCTTTGGTTGCTCATGCTTGGGGAGCATTACTCAAGAAGTCCTTGCCTAGAACAATGTCCTAAAGTTTCAGGTCTTGGATTTAAGTCTTTAATCCATTTTGATGTGATTTTTGTATGTGGTAAGAGACATGGGTCTAGCTTCATTCTTCTGCATGTGGATATCCAGTTTTTTCAGCACTGTTTATTGAAGAAACTGTCCTTTCCAATTGGGAAATTTAAACTGTTTACATTCCAGGTAATTTTTGATAGGTGTGAACTAACTCCTTTCATTTGTTAATTGCTTTGTGGTTGTTTTGTATATTCTTTGATCCTCTCTTATTATTTATCTTTGTGGTTTGGTGGTTTTCTGTAGTGATAACATTTGATTTCTTTTTCTTTCTCATTTGCGTATCTCCTTTACCAGTGAGTTTTATTCTTTCTTATGTTTTCATAAAGGTATTATTGTCCTTTTACTTCCAAATGTAGAATTCTCTGGAGCATTTCTTGTAGGGCCAGACTAATGGCCATGGATTCCCTTAGTTTTTGCTTGTCTGAAAAATACCTGATTTCTCCTTCATTTCTGAAGAATAACTTTGATGAGTAAAGTATTCTTGGCTGGCAGAATTTTTTACTTTCAGCATTCTGACCATATCATCCCATTCTCTCCTGACCTGTAAGGTTTCTGCTGAGATATCTGCAGTTAGTCTGATGAAGATTCCCTTATATGTGACTAGATTCTTTTCTCTTGTTAAAACTTTCTTTGTCTTTGACTTTTGATAGCTTGACTATAATATGCTTCACAGAGGATTTTTTGGGGTTGACTATACTTGGAGATTTTTGAGGTTCCTGGATCTCCGTATCTTCTCCAAGACTTGGGAAGTATTCAACTGTTATTTCATTAAATAAGATTGCAGGCTTCTGTGGTGGGAATGTGGACTGCTGGGGATCTCCTGCTTACATTTTCTTCATAATGGTAATGCTTGACTCCAAGCAGATCTTGGTCAGGATCTTTGCTTCCCTCTTTATGCTGCCATTCCAAATTTCCATGTCTCAGGGGGTGGGGGTGGGGTGTCTTCGTTACTCCCTTATGGAATTCTAGCATTCTTCCCTACACACTCTATTCAATGTGTGGTTATCTACTTGTTATTTTTATGCTTCTTGGTGGAGGAGGCAAATGCTGGGCACCTCTAGTCAAACATCTTAATGATGTCTCAATTTTAGAGTTCTAACTACACCATCAAGAAAGTAAAAGACAATTTATAGATGAGTGGACACCTTGGGCTGAGCACTGTTCTAGATATAAGTTTTCCATAGGTAAGTGAATCCAATAAGATCTTTTTTCCCATCGATGTTACATTCTCAGGCTTTGACTCCCTGCTGCCCACTGCAAACGGGAAGCAGATGTGAAAAGTACTTTGTAATAGAGCAGGAGAATGGGCCTGGAAAGCACATCATTGTCTGACCTCAATATGCAGGGAAGGCAGCTGCAGTGGTATATGAAGAACTAGAATTTGCAGAGGGAGTCAAATTGTCCTTCCCAATATCCTCTCCATAGGATTTTCATATATATACATTAGCTGTCAACATTTAACAAAGAAGATTTCATATAAAAATTTGAGTTTCTATTACAGTTTCTCTTGAAAAATCCAGTGACATGTAAATTGAGCCCTTATTCTCACTCGGTAACAAAAATCTAAGATGGAACAAGAACTCTTCAGTTTATCACAGACCCCACCTGGCATGCTTCATGCATCTATGTTATCTTTGTGGGCCTGTGAGTTTTAAACCCGCACTCTAGAGGTGTGTGATGAAAACCAGTTCCAGCAATAGTGAGTGGCTATAGCTAATTAACTTTGCCCTGTGCATATGCTGTTGAAAAATGTCTACACATATGTGCTTGAGCTGCTGCCGAGAGAGCCCAAGCTTGTAGTGACTAATCTCCCTGAAGAGAGAGAGATGTATTTTTCATCTTTTTCCCTCCCTGAGAAACTATGAAAGTTGAGCAGAAGAAACATGACTCAGACAGCCCTGTACCCTCTGTGTCAGCTTTGAACTGTAAGGAATTGTTTTTTTTTTCCAGAGACACTTCATTGAAAGGGATAACCACAAGAGCAGACAACAAAGTCAACTAACAGATTTGTTAGATTTTCTAGTTTTTATATTGCTAGGCAATTGCAACCAGGAATGCTGACCATTTAAACTGAGCATACCCTTGGGAATTCTTGAACTTTTTATGACTGAAGGGATCCCAGAGCAGAGAGAGTGATATTTTCTTGATTGTTTAGTGGGTGTTATACCCGATAATTTTTAAAACAAAAAATAATATCTTATTTTTGTGCAGCCAAAATATGAAACAAAGTAAACTAGTTATATGTTGAAAACATTAAAAAATTAGAAAAAAACATTTATAAGTTTGAATTAATACTAAACTGCTTGTCAGGAGCTTTTATATCACACACTGGAAGTATATTCAGAAGTACCCCTGGGTGTCTATTTGAAGGTGATATAACCACATTTGTAACAAAATGCAAGGTGATTTGAGGGCCAGAATTTATCTTCCCAGTGATATTATATTGAGATATTCTGAGGTTATACTCCATGGAGTTATATTTTCTTCAATAGATATGTGTGGGCACATAAATTTGTGTGTGTGTGTGTGTGTGTGCACATATGCACATATGTGTGAGGTTGTACATGTATACAATTTACAGAGTCACTGAAGAAACCATAAAATGACTCACCACTGGAGTCAAATGAAGTTTTTTAGGTGTTTTTTAAGAAGTGACATTTCATGATATTTGTTGCCCCTTAATGAAAATACTGTCAAAACAAGATGGGATGGTGCTTACAGGATTAAAGGATTTACTAAGGTTGAATTTTTCTGATTATGACTAAGGCATCATGTTAAGAATTCTCATAACAAAGGAGATGGAGATAAATTTTGATAATGATGGTAGGCTAAGTTTAATAGTTTTAATATATTTTTCAACTTTCTCCCTTAAACATTAATTATTGATGTGCTATGGCAAAACATTTTTAAAAAGACACGCTAGGCTTTTATTCCCAATATTTATTAGATAAGGATTCTGACTTGTCTTTATTTTTTAATTAGACTATTAGTTTTAAATTATACACCTCTTTTCAGAAATCTAACCATTGAGCAACACATATATAAGTAACTTCTAAACTTCTGAGCAACTCTACTGATGTTTTCTGTTACAGGAACTTGCTATTCACTAACAATTTCACAAATATTATATTCATAAAGATGACAAGAAAACTTTAGACACCCCTCTCTCAAGTGTCTTTTAAATCACCTCCTACAAAATAAGCCCCAGTCCCTCAGGATGGCATAGAAAACTCTGCAGCACCTGGTTCTTGCCTGCTTCTGCAGTGCTATGAGCTCTGACTTGGCATCCACCCTTAATCTGTTATTCCAGGTGATACACCTTGCCATGTCTTACCTGGTAGCTTTTGCTCATATTCTTCTATGTAACACTTTAACAACTCCTTTTTTTGTGTGGAAATATGCTACTCAGTTATTGCCTTTGAGAAGCATTTCCTTTCTTGTTCCTCCTTTTATTTATTACAGAGATTCATCAACACGAGACGCACTAAAACATGAAAAAATTGATGTAATGTTTCTGTGATAGGCAGCCTGTAGGATGGTCTACAAATCTCTGGTTCCTGTTATTCATTGCCTTGCATGGGGGCTGGACCTCCTAGTACGTCTGAGTAGGAAACAGAAAAAAGTACTGAGATGCCACTTCTGAAATAACATTACAAGATGCTGTGTATGCCATTAGTTCACCCCTTTCTTGCTTACTCACTCTAGGCACACAAGCTGCCACTGCCAACTTCTACCCTATGTGGCTGTACAAAGGCAAGGAATGCAGAAAGGCATCCAGCCCACAGCCAGTGAGGACCAGAGACCTGCCAACAGCCACTTGAGTGGACTTAGAAGCAGATTCTCCTCCAGCTGAGCCTTGAAGTGACTGTAGCCCCAGTGGACATCCAAATTGTAGTTTTATGAAAGACCCTGACCCTTGGCTCCCAGCCAAGCTGTGTCCAGGTACCTGAACTATGGAAACTGCGAGAACAATACATATGTATTGTTTAAGTCTCTAGGTTTCAGGGTAATTTGTTAAACTGAATTAGATAACTGATAGAGTTGCTAATAGAAATAGAAAAATACAGTTGCTTTTCTTTGAAAGGAATATATTTAAATCTAATAATGCATCTTTACTATGATTTTGATGTTAAAATGGCCTATATTTTATCATATGATGATATATATGATAATACATTCTCTTTTTCCAAGCTTATGGTTAGCAATATAAATCTATTTGGGCACCCCAGAATTTTTAAAAATAGTTTTCCAATTAATGAAATTCAAAAGTTTGGGAATAAGTTCCAAGCAATTTCCATATCATTTATATTCTTCCATCATCACTTTTTTTGTGTAAAATACTATAAATATTTATTTACATCTGTTTTCTCTAAATAAACTGTGAATTTCTATAGTGCAAGAACTATGTGCTATTCATGTTCACCAGCATCCACTGTAGTATCTGGTACAAAATGGAGATTCTACAACAATGTATTGAACAAGTGAATAAATGAAATTATGAATGAAAGTATTAATTATGATCAACATGTTGCCTCTTCTTCTGTAATATCTTGGCATCATAGCTTATATTGCTATAGTGTAAAAAATACAGATATAATAGAAAACATTTACTAAATAGACAATGCCTACTATTTGGTTTCTTTTAACTAGAAATTTAAATTAATCAGAATGCCTACTCTCTTTTCCAAATAACACAGGTAATTGTCATGTTATTTTCTATACACAGCACAATTTAATACTGATTCAAATTTAAAACTTTCCTTTCCATTTTGTCATCACAAAAGCACAACAGATGTAAATTACTTATCTATACACTGGGGCCCTGATGATGACAACTAGAAGAGTATTTAGATATAAAAATTGCCAAAACGTGAAATTTTCAGATTTATGCAAATCAAGGCAGATTCTCTCTTTGAAACACATACAATCAATTTTCTGCTATCAGACAGATAAGAATTAGACTTCAGAGTAACTGAAAATTGTGATATTAAGTTCATATCCTCAAAAAAGACAATAGAGGAGAAGAGGCTGGTTATATGGTACATGAAAAAATACACGTGGACACTCTTCTGTAAGAGGATGGTTCAACTGCTTAGCAAAGATGTGAGTCCTAGGGTCACTGACATTTCAATAGCATCAAGTTAATTGTAGTTCCATCTTCACTGATAGAGGACAATGACTGGATAGCTGATTGTCAGTGAGAACCCAGTGTGATATTGCACCATAGCAAACAGGAATCTTGTCTGCAGCATGTCTAAAGCACATTGTATCACAATCATTTGACTATGTAGCACTAAGAGTTTTAAGAGAACACACTGCTGTGCATGAAACTGAACATGTCAGTGGGAAGATTTCAATAACAAATACATGTGTAGTTTCTTTTGATAAATACAAAAATGCTAGTAGAAAACATGGAATTGTGAGGACATTGTAAAGTGAATGCAATGTTCTTTCCTGCCTTACCACCGTCAATGTTTGGTTATTAAGCTACTACACAATATTGGTAAGTGAACAAAAAATTGTCACCCTACTGTGGAAAGCAGCTTCTGACATAACTCCTAGTATTCATGACCCTGTGGAATGCTTTCTCCTTGAGTGTGGGCTGGGCTATATGACTTACATCTAACCAATAGAATATGAAAAGTGTGATAGGATGTCACTCCCGAGATTACATTACAAAAGACTATGACTTCCATCTTGTTCACACTCTTTCTCTCTGGCTCTCTTGCTTGCTGCTCTGCTGAAGCCAGCTGCCATATGGAAAGACCAACACATCAAGGAATAGAGGGCAGCCTCTAGTCAATGGCTGGCAAGGACCTCGGCCCTTAGTTCAACTTTTCTTGTGAAACTGAATTCTGCCAACAACCACATAAGTGAGTTTGGAAGCAGATCCTTCCTCAGTTGATCCTTGAGATGAGACCGTATACATTGCTGACACCTTGATTACAGCCTTTGAGAGACCTCAATGCCAAGAACCCAACGAAGTTCTGCCCATATTCAACACTTACAGAAACTATAAGATGATAAATATTGTTGTTTCAAGCCACTGAACTTTAGAGTGATTTATTTTGCAGCAATAGATAACTAATGCACTTCTCAGTGCCATACAGGGCTGAGTAGGTAGTATCAAGAAGACATTTGCTATAGTTATATTAGGAAAAAAACTGTTTTCTGTGATCAAATTTCTCTAACAAATACTAATATCTGTAGAATATTAGGAATAGTTATAGATGGATAGAGAACATACGGAATTTAATTTTAATACTGAGTTTAATATTTGGGGAAAATTTAGTAAAAGGAAGCAGAAAATAAACTAGAATCAGGAAAATCATATCAAGTAATTATGGGACAGAAGTAACACACAAGCCAGTGCCCAAGAGAAAGCATGATCTGGACTGTGGAAATAGAGTGTTTCAGGAGACTGGCTTCATGCAATCAGGCATGGGAAGAACCATGGGAACAGCCAGGGTTGATACTAGGTCTTACTGTCATTCCTGGGAAAAGCACAGAACTCATGGGGACTTAAAGAGCATGCCTACAGGTATCCCTGAAGTCATCTGGTTATTACATTTTCTTGATTCTATAATACATTTTTTTTTTCATTCTCGTAAATCATGGTGCATATCAGTTTTAGTTATTTAGTTGCAGAATACAAAAACAAGCACAGGCTTACTTAAGCAAAAAATATTGGAAATGGGTGAAGTAGCTTGCAGATTTTAAAATAACAGTCGAATATTTCCTTGGGAAAAACAGGAAGCAGGATAGTCTGGAGGATCTACACAGCAAGAACTAAGGACCAAGTGGCAATTGTTTTTGTCTTTGTCATCCCACCTGATATTTACGTTCTCTGGGAGGAAATCTAATTGCACTACCTTGATTTGCATGTTTGTCTCTGACTCTATTCCTGTGGTCAAAGGGGGCCAGACCACATTTGGTAAAGTGTGTACCACACCACATATCCACCTTTGGGACAATGGTTCAGTCCTACTGAATTACTTGGACTAAGATGGAAAAGGAATGGTTTTGTGAAGGGAAATGGGGGTGCTTTTTATAAAATACAGAAAGATATAGGATGGCTGCACAAATTAAAACCATATGCATCCACAAAGCCACCTTGCAGTCAATGGAGCTATCTTAGGTTCAAAGTAATATAGTTCCTTTAATTGGTATCACTTTTAACAGGCTCGATACATATACTGACTGGTGCCTTAAAGGCACCCTCTGACACTTAAAAATATATTTGATGCTAGGGATGGAAGAAATTGCCTCTCCAGTGAACGTATGCACCACAGCTGTAGTTTTGTAATTTCTTTCTACCACAGAGAAAACTTCAACTGGCCTTTCAGATCAGGCCATCCCAGGGCCAGAACTGCAGCAATTCATCCCACCAATTTATGTAGAACTTGAAGCAGTTGCCTAACTTTTTTTTAGATGCTGTTGCATTTTATTACCTCATTTACCTATAAATAAAAGAAGGCATAATCAAATTAAATGGCTTCTGCAAATTTATACAGTATTTCGTAGTTGAAATCACAGTCAGGATCTCTAATATCCTGTCAAGTGCTCATTGTACTCCAATGGATACCTGTTTTTAATATGTCATCGCTACCTGTAATCCTGTTTTCAGTTGACATGAAGCTGAAGGGATAACTTTTTTGGATTTCTGAATCAGAATTAAGAAAAGTCATGTTAGACTACAATGATGAAGAAAGTCAGGAATTCACTAAGGATAAATTTTAAGTCTTGTGTAAAGGAATACTCTGTAAGGATAGGTAAATTGATAGTTTAACAACAGCAAATGTTAAGCAGTCACAAACTTTAGCACAATTTAATAAATATGGGGGCAAAAGTGTAACCTAATTTCCAATAATACAAATCTACTCTTGGAATGAATTAAGAGATTTATGTGTTGAGGTTCCTTTTTTTACCAAGTTCACCAACCTAGGTTCATAAATGTTAATACGCAATTTATTTCTGGATACTTGATCTCCCCCAAATCTCTTTCTAGACTGATTCAGACAGGAAAAGAAAGTCAAACATCCTGTCCCAATATCTTAAAATAAGTCTTAAAGAAATAAGTTGTTATTTTTGCATCATTAGGCTCCCACATAGTTACCTCCTACAGGAAACGTTTTACCAGGTTTTCTCAAATCCCAGGGTGCTCAAAGTTGTTCCTCCCTGTTGTAGACATTTTGAGGATTGCCTGGCCTGGGCCAGAACTATCTGCTTTCTCCTGTAATTATCTACGAACATGAGCTCTGCAGCCATAATGCTGAACAGCCCCTTAACTCCGTTTCCTCAGCCTCTTACCTCCAATTGATTAGATGAGGGGAAATGACTGCCCTGAGATGAGTTGGGGAAAGTGGATTCTATCTTCTAGGAGTTTGGAATTGTAACTGAGGACAGTGGGCTAGTCTGAGTAAATCTTAACGAGTCACATGTGAAATTGCTAGCCAGTAAGGTCACATAAGTCAGATTGTAGAGAAAGAAAAGGATAAAGCAAATGCAGAGGACACGTAGAAGAAATAAGAAATACGTTGGAAGCTGAGAAAGAGAAAGAAAAAGAGAGAAAATGAAAAAACAGACTATATGAGTTTCTTACAATTCTCTAGATCCTTGTTCTAACTCCTTTTTGAAGCTTGGCTACATTCCTAACCTTCATTTTCATGAGACACTTCTGAGATTTAGAATGTCTACAATATAAATCTTTTGTTTGGCTTAAACAAAATACATACCAACAACCAAAATTTTACAGAAACTTCACAGATCCTCCAGGCCCAAAGTGTCAGCCAAAGCCCACAACTCTTAGGTCCCTCCCATCTGGTTTTATAGTTTCTTCACACTTTCAACTAACTTAGAATCACAAATGGTTACAGTCAATTTTAGTAAAGACTTAGTAGCATTGGCAATATCTACATGTTTAGATACAAGGCCTTAAGTGATGATTCAAAACAGTGTCACTTTCAGAATTACAGAAAATAGGATTGTCAGCTTGGAAAAGAAATTACTAGAAAAGGTAAATTATCTGTCTGCAAGTTATGTAATAAAACATTTGACTTAGTGTTTTACATAGGATGACTTTTTCCTTAATGCAGGACCATTAAAGCAAAATGGGTTCCTGTGAAAGGCAGTGAGTTACCTGACACTGGAGGTATTCCAAAATATTCTAGATGCCCTCTTAACAAAGTGTTTGCATGAAAAAACTTTTCAAGCATCAAATCAACAAATCAAATGTGTGGTTGTACTAGCTTGCCTCTAAATTTCCATGCAACTATAAGATTCTATGGTTCATCATTTTATCCTAAAGGCCTGTAGGATATATATTGTAAAATGTAATGTTAATATCTGCATGACAAACATCTTTTTAAAATCACAATATGTAATACCAGCCAAAACTTTTTGATGGACAGGCATTATGAAAATATATAAGGCAATAATATTTACCAATCGTATGAACCAATCTCAAACAAAGGAGAACGCCCTTTACGATGACATTTAAAGGTAGGCTTTTGTTTAAGATCAACTGTGTAAAACAACAGCAGTTAAGTACAAGGTGCTTCAAACACTTGCTCAGTGTTGATGACATCATAGCTGAATGGTGTCTTCAGTTGAATCCCAAGCTCAGAATACTGTGATCTCACCCTTCTAGAGAGCTTTACAACCCATGTTTTGTTATTGTTGCCAAGGTCACAAATTAAGCTCATTAGAAGCTTAAAGTTTTTAAAGTGCCTTGTTTCTGCTTTTCAAAACTGTTTACTGTATAATCCAGACATCCTCAGATGGCTTCTTTTTTTTTTTTAATAAATTTATAATGCAGTTGCTGCTATCAGGGCACATTACAACAAAAAGATTAAGCCAGTTAAAATACGGAAACAATTACTAAATCTCTTTCAGCTGGATGCTCTGATAGTCTAAGTGCCCTTCTATTCCAGACAATGCTGAGTGACAGAGAGGAGGGTGGCCATGCCATTTCCCATAATTCCTTTCCTTTATTAGATACCAAAAAGCCCATCTCTTCTTTCCTCTTTACATCATTTAAGATTATCCATGTATAGAGGGCTCAATGGAGATGTCCAAAACATATGTCTGTGCCCTAATCCCTGGAAACTTTGAATATTACCCTATATGGTAAAAGAGTAAACATTGCCTTGTATGTAAAAGATATAATTCAATTAAGGACCTTGAAAGCAGGTGCTTACCATGGATTATCCAGGCAGGCCTTAAATGCGTTATGAGTGTCCTTATAAAAAAGAGGAGAGGGAAAGCAGACAGACAGACGGAAGAGAAAAAAGGTGATGTGAAGATGGAGGCAGAAATTGGGGTGATGCGGCCTTAATCCAGTGAACATTAGCAACCACCAGAAGCTGGAAATGAAAAGGAACAGAGTTTCCCCAGGGCTTCTTATGGAACAAAGCCCCACTGACACCCTGATTTCTGACCTCTGGTTCAATAAGAGTTTACCTATTGTTTATTACTATCCTTGAATGGTGATGAAGGCACTCCTGAATCAACATTCTGATATTTTTAAATGCATGTCCTGAACAAATAATTTATAAAAAGAGATATAAAAATTTCCTTTAAACATATAAAAACATACTCATCTTTATTCATGGTAAGAAGAGCATAATTAAAACTACTCTAAGATACCACTTCTAAATCATCATATTGGCAAAAATTCAAAGTGTTACAGTCTAGTCCATTGGAGAGGCTGTGGAGAAACAGGCTATCTCTAACATTGTGGGTGGAAATGAAAAATGGTACAACTCTTAAGGAGGAGAATTTAAAAATATTTAATCAAACTACATATGCATCTACCCTTCAATCTAGCAGTCCTACTTCTAGCAATTTACCCTGAAGGTATATTTCCAAAAGTATGAAAATACATTTGTACAAGGTTATTCATTACAGTATTACTTGTAATTTCAAAATAGTAGAAATTACCTAAATTTTCAAGCATAGGAAAGTGGGTGAACCCAACAGAGTATTATACTGCTAGGAAAAAAGAATGAGAAAGGCCTCTATGAACAGGGCATAGTATTAAGTGAAAAACTAAAATGTAAAAGAACATATATGCTATGCTATATATTGTGTAAGAAAAAAATAGAAAGTAAATATACATGCACTTGCTAATAATTACCCCCCCAAAAGCAAAATAGGAAGCAAAAACAAAACAAACAAAACAAAATGAAGTTGTAAACTACATGGTGTGAGGTGGGAGGAAAGGCCTAAAAAGGATAGACGGAAGAGTGACTCTTCTCTAAAAATATCTTCATGGATAGTTTTACTTTTGAAGCATGTTAACATCCTACATATTCAAAAAATGAAATTCAATCAATAAGAATGGAAATAACATAATACTACAAGTAAACACAAACAAATGAGCCTAATCATATTTCAAATAAACATCACAGCCACACTAATGGGGTACAAAAGGGAGAACCAATCTAAGTGCTGATAAAAAGAGCGTTGAGCTCTGTACTCTCAGTCTCAGGCAGAGTGAGGTGTGAGTTTTGCTGGCAGAATCTCATACCAGTACTAAATTATTTTTAGTAGTTTGGTTTATTATAATGCTGTGGGAGAGGAAATTATGAAAATATTTCAGATCCGTTATAGGATTGAGCAAATGAATAAATGTGTTGATAAATGTTGGGAGTCAGGATTTGCACTATGAAGAAGGGCCAAGTGAAGTAATAATTTCCAAAATAGGCATATGTGTATATATGTGCATGTTTATGTGCTCATGAATGGAAACATGCAGGTATGTATATACGAATGTGTTTGTATCTTTATATGTATGTGAAAATACATATATATATATACACACACATACTTATACCTACACTGTCTACTGGACAGACCAGGAAGTAATAGCAATGACCATAATTTGTACCTAGACCTTGTTTCCCACTAAAAGGAACAGGATTCCTTGAAGAAATTGTTGATTTTAGGGATGGAGCAGGGTAGGTACAAGGTAAGCTAGAAAGAAAATGCTAAAAACAATGTTGTGGTTGTATCACAAGGAAAGAGGAATTAAATTGAAGATGCTTCCACTAGCCAAATGTGGACAATATGTGCATCAAGATACTTCAAAACTGTAATGAATTATAAGCTATTGAAAAAAATTGGAATTGATGAATCCATACCGACAATAAATATACAGGTAGATGGATATACATAGGAGAAGGATAAATAAAAGTAGAATATTGAAGGTTGACCTGTAATGCTAAGGGACAGCTGGAATTAGAGAATCACAATGGTAGAAGTGCACCAGGAAAGAATCATCACTGGATGACAAATCCAGTGGGAAATTTTGATAGCAAGCAGGATATTTGCATGGTCTTCAAGTGACTCCCACAGATGCTTTAACAGTTGCAAGGAAGAGAAAAAAACAACAGCTCAGTAATTATGCAATGGAGAAAGAAGAAATAAGCCAACACCTTGAGCAGGTGTTAAAATTAACAGCACCATTGAGAGAGAGCTGGACATTGTGTGGCTCCAGGTACGTAACACGGAGAGGGACAAAACATCCCCTATGCAGCACTCCAGTGAGGACGCATAACCACAATCCAGTCAACAAGGAAAGGTCAAACCAACACACAATGAGAAATATTTTATTTTTTTTAAAGTTGAGGAATATATTTTTCAAAAATGTCAATGTCATTAAAGACAAAGAAAAGCTATGGAAATATTCCAGATTAAAGGAGGCTCAAGAGACATGCTCACTAAATGCAGTACCTCCCCCTAAACTCATGCTGAAAAATTTATGGGTAAGGGGCAGAATATATGAAATTTACTTTCAAATAGTCCAGGAACAAAATGTATATACAGAGAGACAGAGAGAGAGAGAGAGAGAGAGAGAGAGAAAGAGAGTATAAGAGAGAGAGAAAAAAGAGAACATAAATAATTAAAGCAAATGGAGGTAAGATATTAAGAATTCTAGATGAAAAGTTTATAGACATTTTTGCACTATTTTTTCAACATTTTATAAGTTTCAAATTATACCAAATAAACAGTGAAAACAAAAAGGCACTCCAAAGCAGAAATTCTTTGACTCTCAAAACTATTCCATGCCAAAATCTAAGTTATTGGTATTTTATTTAACACTTCCTATAATAAAAGTACATCCACCCACTATACCCACCCCAAAACAACCATAGTATCTTAAGCCTCAGAGAGCATACAGCCTAATTGAGGTATTGAAAAATGTCACTTAAGAATGAAGTTAACAACTTTGAGTCTCAAGTAAGTGCTAAGTGACAGGGACATACGATGGCTACTACAGATTAATTATCTAATTGAAATTTTACTTCTCATAATTTCTTTCTTTTTCCATATAAGTTGATAAAAATGATAACTTTTTGCTGAGTCACTTCACATTTACTTGAAAACCACTATGAATATCCTGCCTCCCTCTCTTCTTGATCTTGAGGGACTCTAGTTCCTGAAATTTGTCTGTCTTGCTCTGATTAATCCCCTTCCCAAGGAGTACAATATACTGATCAGCTGTCAGGTACGCAGGCCTGGAAACTAACAAAGATGCTTTACCGGCATCCTTCTGTTTCTAAGTGTTAGCATTCCTGTTACAGGCTTCAAATTATGAATTTGATGTTCAGAAGATTAGATTTTTTTCATTAAATTTCAGGATCTTTTCAACCATGTTAAAAATAAGCTATATTTTCCAGTACAGCAGGCAAGTGGGTGATACGAGCTGATAAAATTTTATTTACCTAATAATTATGTTCCTATACTTGCCATCTAGAATTTTGTTATACTTATCGATATAGGGTTTTTAGGATTGCCCACCACAGACATATGAAAATTCATCTATCAAGTTAAAATTTTACCCAAAAATATTTTAGCATGAAATGTGATTATAAGGAAATAATTTAAAGACTTTTCTGTTTTTGTTTGCAAATATAATTTACTTTTCTTAATTGGAATAATAGAAAAATATCAGTACCTTTAAAGACAGCTTATTCAAGAAGCATAACTGATGATAGGAAAGAAACTTGGTATCTATTTTAATTAATGAATCAGCACTAATGAGTAATCCAAAAGAAGTTCAAATTCTTTCCATTACAGCTATATCAAGGCTGTAACCTTAAAGTTCAAATATCAAATAATTTGACAATAGTTTCAATGTTTTTTCACAAAATATGTGAATTATTCTCTTGTGCCAGATATTTCATGAGTTTATAGGAGCCCTCTCTATTGTTACATTTCTACTTGTAGAAATTTTTTATTTTATAAAATTTTTCAGTTCTTCTGAATCAATCCTTCCTTCATTCCTCCCTTCCTGTTTTCCTCCCTCCTTCTTTCCTTCCATCTTTCCTACTGGGGGCAATGAGTGAGTAATAATTTCTCATTGACTGTCCACTATGCCTCAAATAAGTGTAGGGTCTTTTATTCATTCTTCCATTAACTTATTCATTATTGTATGCCTGAAATTTATTTATTAATTCATTTATTCATTGCATCATGTTCCAAGCTTAACAAAGTTTAAACATAAAATCCTAAGAAGAAGAGTGCCTGTCTGTTGTTTAAGTACCCTACCTGAGTCTCCTAATTAGAGGAAGCATCTGCTTTTTGATTTCAGGTTTGTAGCCAGCCAGGATAATCTGTTTAAAATGTACAAAGGGATAAACTGGAAAGAACAATTAAATATGTTCATTGCTAATGAATGATTTTCATGCTGGGTGAACCCATAAAAAAGTAATGAGAGTTATACAATGAGGTGATCTTAGGTACTATCCAATTCCCCAATTCAGGTTTACCCACTGGCTGAAAATGAATCCAAATGGATTCATCACTATAAAGTCTACCAGCTAGCATGTGCCATGTAGGAGAGATTTTCACTGTCAAGTCTAATGAGTTATTACTAATGGCAGGCAGTTCCTGGTAACAGCTGGCAGCATTTATCTAGAATAAGAAAGGTATAAATGAGTTCTATGACAACCTGTACTGGCAGCAGGAAAGGATAAAGGAGAAGGCAGAAGGGAAAGACCATCCGAAGATGTGGGGAAAAATGCAATGTGCTGGTTTAAAGGTTCACGAAGGCACACTTTATTTCACATGCTTGCTTTGAGTTACCTGGTATAGAAAGACTTTTCTGTAGCTTTTCAGATAAAGATAGAGAGGAGTGTGTTTCTTGGTACAAAAAATAAAACCTTTCAGGAACTTTCTAGAATATCCAGTTAAACACATTTTCTCACTGTAAATTTCATGGTCCCTTTCCACAACTGAACCTTTGGTTTATATATACATATATAAATATATATATATTTAATTTTTTACTTAAAATACAGAGATCAGCAACTTTTAAAGGCTTGAAGATTATCAATATACCACAGCCAATTGTCTTCTGTGGCCTCTTATTTTTGTTTCTTCAACAGAGCGCAATCTCCTTAAGACTGTTTTTTATTCATACGTGCTTCCCAAGGACCCAAGTGTCTTACCAGCTTGATTATCCATCATTAGTATATCATTCTATTGTCAATAACTTTCCTACTTTTTATAACACTTTAGTAATCAATTATTATATTAATATAGAACCAAATGGACTGTGTTTAGAATTTCAAAGAATTATTTATGAGTCCTGTTTATTGATTGTGTGTAGAGTTCTTATGATGTGATTTCCTACTCTAGCTTTGTATTTATGAAATCAAAGAAATTTCAGAGGATACTCAAAGACTAAGTCATTATCATGACTTATGGAATATTAATGGTAACATTTCTTTATATAAGGCTTTACTGTCTACCTTCTGCTTTGTGTTTACATAGCATCTTTGGTATAAGGCTGTGTAAGCATGATGCAATAATAATAAGGAAAACATGGTGCGATGGTTAATTTTGTGTGTCAAATTGACTGGGTCATGACATTAGTTAAGTGTTATTCTGGGTGTGTCCATGAGAGTGTTGTTGGATGAGATTCACATTTGAAGGGATATGCAGAGCAAAGCAGATGGCCCACCCTCATGTGAGAGGTCCCCTATCTAATCAGCTGAAGACCTGAATGGAAGAAAAAAGCTGACCTTACCCTGAGCCAGGGGAAGTTCCTCCTGTCAGACTGCTTTCCAGTTGCACATTAGTTTTTTTCCTACCTTCAAACTCAGACTGAAATAGCAACTATTCCTGGGTCTCAAGCATACCAGCTTCAGACTCAAACTCCATCACTGGCTCTCCTGGTTCTCCGGCTTGCCAACTGCAGATTTTGGGAATTGCCAGCCTCCCTAATTACATGAGCCGATTCCTTAGTTTATAAGCATACACATATTATGTATTACACAGGGTATACTTGTACAGGCATACTTTGTTTTATTGCAGTTTGCTTTTTTGCACTTCACAGGTATTGCAATTTTTACAAATTGAAAGTTTGTGGAAACTCTGCATGAAGCAAGTTTATCGGCACCATTTTTCCAACAGCATGTACTCAACTTTGTGTCTCTGCAACATATTTTGGTAATTCTCAAAATATTTCAAACTTTTTTGTTATCATGTCTGTTACGGTGATCTGTGATCACTGACCTTTGATGTTATTACTGCAATTGTTATGGAGTCCCATGAACTGCACCCATATAACATGGAGAACTTAATGTATAAATGTATGTGTTCTGACGAGCTATTCCCCCATCTCTCTCCCTCTCCTTGGGCCTCTTTAGTCCCTGAGACACAACAATGTTGAAATCAGGCCCATTAATAACCTACAATGGCTTCTAAGTGTTCAAGTGAAAGGAAGAGTTGTACATCTCTCACTTTAAATCAAAAGCTAGAAATGATTAAGCTTAGCCTTCGTTGCTAAGCTTAATCATTGAAAGACAAGATAAGGCTGCCAGCTAGGCCTCTTGTGTGAAACAGTTAGTCAACTTGTGAATGCAAAGGGAAAGTTCTTGAAGAAAATTAGAAGTGCTACTCTAGTGAACACATGAATGATAAGAAAGTAAAACATCATTAGTGCTGATATGGAGAAAGTTTTAGTGGTATAGATAGAAGATCAAACCATCTGCAACACTCCCTTAAGCCAAAGCCTAAACCAGAGTGAGGCCCTAACTCTCTTCAATTCTATGAAGGCTGAGAGAGGTGAGAAAGCCATAAAAGAAATGTTTGAAGCTCGCAGAGGTTGATTCAAGAGGTTTGATGAAAGAAGCCATCTCCGTAACAAAAAAGTGCAAGGTGAAGAGCAAGTGCTGGTGGAGAAGCTGCAGCAAGTTATCTTGAAGATCTAGCCAAGATCATGGATGAAGGTGGCTGCACTAAACAACAGATTTTCAATGTAGATGCAACTGCATAATATTGGAAGAAAATATCATCTAGGACTTTCATAGGAAGAAAGGAAAAGTCAGTGCCTGGCTTCAAACTTCAAATTATATAGACTGACTCTCTATTTCAGGGCTAATGAGGCTGGTGACTTTAAGTTAAAGCCAATTCTCATTTACCAGTCTGAAAATCCTAGAGCCCTTAAGAATTATGTTAACTGTACTATGCTTGTTTGTGCTCTATAAATGGAACAACAAAGCCTGGATGACAGCACATCGGTTTATGGCATGGTTTATCGAATATTTTAATCCTACTGTCGAGAACTGTTGCTCAGAAAAAAAGATTCCTTTCAAAATGTTACTCCTGATTGATAATGTCCCTAATCACCCAAGAGCTCTGATGGAGATGTGCAAGGAGGTTAATGTTGTTTTCATGTCTACTCAAACAACAACCGTTCTAGAGCTTCTGGATCGAGGAGTAATTTTGACTTTCAAGTCTTATTATTTAAAAATACATTTTGTAAGGCTTTAGCTATCATGAATAGTGATTGCTCTGATGGACCTGAGCAAAGAAAACTGAAAACCTTCTGGAAAGGATTCACCATTCTAGATGCCATTAAGAACATTTGTGATTCATGGGAGGAGGTCAAAATAGTAACATTAACAAGAGGAAAAAGTTGATTCTAATATTCACGGATTACTTTGAGGGGGTTAAGACTTCAGCAGAAGAAGAAACTGAGGATATGGTGGAAATAATAAGAGAACTAGAATTAGATGTGGAGCCTGTAGATGTGAGTGACTGAATTGCTTCAATTTCATGATAAAACTTCAATAGATGAGGAGTTGCTTTTTACGGATGAGCAAAGAAAGTAGCTTCTTGAGATGGAATCTACTCTCGGCGAAGATACTATGAATGTTGTTGAAATGACAACAAAGAATTTAGAATATTCCACAAATAGTTGAGAAAGTAGTAGCAAGGTTTGAAAGGCTTGGCTACAATTTTGAGAGAAGTTCCACTGTGGGTAAAATGCTGTCAAACAGCAAGGCATGCTACAGAGAAATGTTCTGTGAAAAGAAGAACCAATTGATGTGACAAATTTCATTGTTGTTTTATTTTAGAAAATTGCCACAGCCATCCCAACCTCAACGACCACCACCCTGATCAGTCAGCGACCATCAACACCAAGGCATAGCCCTCCACCAGCAAAAAGATGGCTGGAGACTCAGATGATTGTTAGCATTTTTTAGCAATAAAGTATTTTTAAATTAAGGTATATACATTTTTTTAGACATAATGCTATTATACAATTAATAGGCTAGAGTATAGTGTAAATATAACTGTTATATGCACTGGGAAACCAAAAAATTTGTGTGACTTGCTTTATTGCAATACTCACTTTATTAGGGTGATCTGAAATTGAACCCATATCTCTGAGGTATGCTGTATGTATATAAAATCTTCTATTGGTTGCTGTTTCTCTTGAGAATCCTAAGTAAGACACATGATAACTGGCAGGAATAAGTGAATTTTATAAAAATGTGCTTGCACTAAATTGTCTAAATGCCTATGCACACATACATTGACTAATTTTTTAATGAATCATAAAGGGTGGCACATAGAGTCTTACAAATATTTGCTAAATGAATGAATAACCTAGTAATTGTGTATGTATATTGTTGTTAATATGTTGCATTAATTATGTTAATTACACACATAAGGAAGCATACATGTTAACTGTATATATAAGGAAACATTGTATTCACGTTGTTGGAAAAATGATCTTCCTGAACTGATCAAGTCAGTGATTTGTCTTGAAACTTCATTTTTTAAAAAATAATATATAGTTTTTAAAAAGTCTTCCATTAACTTTTAATATGATTCTAAGCAAATCATGCATGCAGTGTCTCAGTTTGCTTATTTAAAAATGAGCAAGTTGAAGATTTTTCAATCTTCCAACTCAATGATTAGAATCTTTGTCAGTACAATACCCAGTGAATATAATATTAGAAGGGGAGGAGAAAAAGGAAGCATAAGATAAATTTATTAACAATTATCAATTCTAATTTTATTGTATCTTTTGATGTCTTTATCTGTTGGAAGACAGTTCATTCTAGGGGTTGGTTTAGAACTGGTGTATTGAATATTCTCTCTTTGCCAATTGAAAAGTGAGAAATGAAATATCTAATTGTATACTCATTCTAAATCACTATTTTTAAATTGTATATTACTAGTGTCAATTTCACGTCTATATTTTAAGTGTGTATATTTTCCTTTTTTTATTTCTTAAATCCTACAAATCGATGTCTTATTAGTTTTACATCCTAGCAAATGTTAGTAACGCTTCTTAATAAAACAAGCTACCAAGTTTAAAAAGATTATTATATATTTTTTCCTTCTAATTTCATTTTATATTTTGGATTAAGTAAATTAAGAGGTACATTTTTAATGTTAAACTAGTTTCTCTCCTAATACCTTTTCTTTGGGTAAGAACCTTAAATCGGAGGCATTAAAATTGCTTTCCATACTTCTACTAAATACAATTGAATTTTATAGTATACATGTCTCTTATAACATGAGTCCACTAAAAAATAATATGAAAAATAAACATATCTTTTTTTCAGTTTCTCTCTTTTTTGCTTTCTCATGAAACTATAATAACAAGGGGAGAAAAAGAGAGAGTATAGCGGAAGGAGGGAAGGAATGATTCAAAGACATTCTATGTCTATAAAACTAACTCTTTCTTGAAAGTTTATGTACATACCACATAAACACGTGCATGTATTATAGCTAACAAAAACAGAATGGACTCTGAAAAATTTTAAGGAGCAGTTTTTTTATGTTTATAACTCACTGATATTATAAGAAAGCTTAATTTGTTTTAATTTAGTAAATTAATTATAACAGAATTACAAAAGTAGACAAAAATACTCATAAAATATTCAAAGACAAAAGTATGATACTTTATGGGAAAAAATATGTACTTCAACAGAAAAATGGGTGCAAGAAATTCATAAGAGAAATATAAAAGACACATAAAATATAAAAATAAATAAATCATAAGAAATAGATATTAATAGAAACAATGAGATAGGATCATAAACTGCTGGGGCAGTGTAATTTGGATCAACCGTTTCGGTGCACAGTATGTCAATACGTATCAAAAACTGTACAAATGTAAATAACTTAGACGTTACAATTTTATGTATAAAAAATGAGCCTAAGGGGTTAAAAAAAAGAAGTTATTCACAAAGACATAATTTTGTAGTACAAATCTCAGAACATTATTTATAATAGCAAAAGAGATATAACTTAAAAATATCCAAATACTGTGATATTTTAAAAATAAAATGCCAAAAACTTCATAGCCACTAAAAACCTAAATTTATAACAAAATATTTAACATATGAAATTGCATAATGGTTTTAATATAAAAATAGACTACAAAATATAAAATTTCTAATCCTAATCTTCAAAAATGCAGTCTGATATTTATATACACACAGTCGTGTGCGTAAATAAAAAATCTAGAAATATTTTACAGCAGATAATGCTGACATTAATAGGATTATGGGTGTTTTTGCATTGTATTTTCAGTGTTTTCCTCATTGAAATCTATGATTATTTATCAAGAAAAAAAATCTTATTTAAAACAAGAGAGGATTATTATAGACAATTTTTAATGCTCTTCCTCAAATTAAAATCCTTCATTTTTCACTATGTTATAGTGAAAAGTGATCTTTTTTTATGTTACAGAAAATTTCATATTCTTCAATATTCAACTATTTGGGCATCTGAAAGTTTTTGGGAGTTTAGAAACAATGCAGCTGAATTGTTTACCCATTATCCCTTTGGCACCAGATTACATGGCAGTAATTGGTTGCTAATACTATCTGACTTTTCCATGAGGGACTAGCTTTGAAAAGTGCTTATGAAAGAAAGCACGGTCTATGCCATTTAAAAAAATCACTTAACAAATTTAACTTTAGATAATGATTATCCATAAGACAAAAGAGTAAAACAATTAGGAGAGGTACCATGTTTTAACATTTTCATCCCAGGAGAGCTTAATAAGTTAAGAAAGAAAAAAAATCATAAAAAAACTTTTGGATTGCAATTTTATTTAAAGTCACTGAGATGCCATCTTTACACTGTTCCATCTGATAAAATGATGATCTTACTCAAATGGCAGTGAAAGGAGATTGCCTAACTTTTACTGGGATGCTGTCAAACAGGAATAAAAGTATTGAGACAAAAAAAAAAGAAAAAAATGCTGGAAAAGATCCTGGCATTAAAGCAATCTGGTAAATACATAAAGAACAAAGTTCAGTTGATGCTTTCCTCTAATGAATACACTTTCTCTAACAGAGAATGAAGCAAATGTATTTGCTATATTGGTGCTTCCCAAATAATCTACTTCTTACTGAAAAAAATTGGTTAATAATCATTTATAAGAGAAAAAGTACAATATGGAAGGTTGAAGGAATTTGGTTACATTTAGGCTGAATTTTTCAAGGGTAAAATGTAGGGGGTGGAGAACTAAAATGTGTCTGTGTCAATATGCCTCCCAAACAAAAGTTAAGAAGCTTTATGGTTTTTTTTGTTTTCACTTCAAATAATTTAGAAGTTGATTGAGCATCATGTAACCAGAGGATAACACACACACACACACACACACACACACACACACACACGCACACGCACACACACATGCACACGCGCACACGCACACACACAATCGGCCTAAAGGATGATACAGTTTGGAAACACATAGATAAATTTCTTTCCCAGAGAATCTTGATCTGATCTTTAAATAAAAGATCAAGAGACAAAAAAGCTAGTAAATACAGCCCCAGTAAGAAGACTTTACAGAGAAATTCAAATCTTCCAGAAAATCTTATGTCACACATTTTCATTATTCCTATACAAAGTACTAAACAATTTTATTTATTTTGAAACAACATTGACACTTGCTATTTTTGAAGAATACATTTGAAAAGCTGAAAACATGTTAAATTTCCCTTTGAAATTAACAAATTTAAAGTTCTTTCCTCATCAACTGAAATAAAATTGTTCCCTGTGTGCTGAGTACCTATGTAGACTCAGTTAATATTCTAGGGCATGTAGAAGAAATACAAGATATCCTTTCTGAGTTTCTTAGATGTTTTGCTAAAGAAATGACTGTGAATGATAAGATAATAGTACATGCAGAATGGAATCAATATCACATTATGCAGTACACAGAAAAAGCACTTTGCTTCTACAAATTGCTATGAAAATATCATACGATAGGAAGGGAGGGAAAAGAAGCAGGGATGAGGGTGGAGGAATGCGAGGAACTTCTCTTGTAAGCAGACATGAAGGCTCCGTTGTATGAGGACACCACAAAAACCACCATTTTCTCTAATACATTTGTTCCCTTGGGACCTGAGATGCTTTTGAACATTTTAGGATAGAGAGGAGAAAAGATGTGGAATACTTTAACAATTATTTTGGAGTATTTATTTTAAAGAATGTTCTCAGGAAATTCTTGGTTTGTCCAGGTGCCTTGGGTTCTGTTCTGGAGTCATTTTTTGCTTTTGTAATGCTGTTTAGGAGCAAGTCCTCACATGCCACCAGGTACTCCTCCTGGTGACAATTTTGACCTTTATTAATTCAGGTCTGCTCAGTCTCCACTACTGATCTGTCAATGCTGACACCTTGTCACACTCTGATTTTGCAGAAAGAATGCTGAAAGGGTTCACAGGCCATCACACTGGTTGACTTGATGCCAGAGAGAAAATAATAATAATAAAAAAATCCAAGACCAACCTTATTCCTTTTCTATATTTAAACACAGACTAAATTGAAGTTGCACTGAGGATTACTCTTGTGTCCCCAAGAGTTCTCAAGATGAATACCAGACTTACTATGGGAATAGCTATACTATTCATATGCTCATATAAATTGGTTTTCATGAGTAAATTTCCTGGTTTGCCCTTTTCGGCAGAAATATGTCTCTTGTTGCAGGAAAATGTAATAAAGCAATGCAATGTGTTTTTTAATCTTTGGAAAGTTGAAAAGGTTACATGCTGTGTTTGAGTTTTCTATTCTCAGAATATACATACACATTCCATGAAGCAAAACAACAACAACAAAAAATCAGCATAATTTAACAGATCCCTGTGTCTTTGTTATCCCTACACTGTAGTTTTCTGGCAAGGAATGCGTAAAAGTAACTTTGCAGAGAAACAGCAGTTTGTTTTTGTAAATTTCAGTTGGCAGTCACAACCTTAAGTCTTTTCTATGCATAGAAACTAAAAATGAGAGGTGTGTACCTCTGAGATTAAGTTATTACACTACAGTATTCAGGCTGAGTGGTGTTTAACCAATAAAGTAAACTGCAACTTGCTGACATTATTTAAAACTTAGGTATTTGGCTTCACCATTTCTCTGTCTGATTAGCCACAACATGATTATGATAAAATGGACATCCTTTACTAATTATACTATCATTAGGGTAAGTATTCTTAATTATTTTATAGAAAAATTAATGCTTAATTTGAATCATCTACTATTCTTAGTTACTTTCCTTAAAATTAGCCAATGTAGGAGAAGAGGCTGTAGAATATATAGGTTTCCTCTATATAGGGAAAACTGGGTTTCAGAGGGATTGCATCATCAGATTTGAGAACTGGAAAAGAAATTTCCTCATTCAACAGATGTAAATATCAGAGAAGCTATGTAAGTCCACATCAGAGAAGCTATGTAAGTAAGGAAGAAGACTTCAGATCTCCAGTCTTTGGCTGCACAGCAGACCAGAGGCAGGGCCAAAGTCTGGAGGTCTGGAGTCTTCTTCCTTACTTTCTATGCCACTGCTTGTAATGTTAATCCTGAGTTAGTTACAGAGAAAAAAAAACAAAAAAAAACAAAAAACCAAACCTCATACATTTTGAGTTCACTAATAAAATTTTTAAAAATATTTTCGACAGTCATTGAGCTAAATCTTGCTTTATAATAAAACTTTTGCTTGAATAAGTTATAAATGTAAATCTTTTTTTTTTTTTTTTTGAGACAGGGTCATGTTCTGTCTCCTAGGCTAAAGTGCAGTGGCATCATCGCAGCTCACTTCAACCTCAAACTCCTGGGCTCAAGCTATCCTCCTGCCTCAGCTTTCCAAGTAGCCGGGACTATAGACATGCACTACACACCTGGCTAGTTTTTCTGTTTTTTGGAGAGACAGGGTCTTGCTCTTGCTCAGGCTGATCTCTAACTCCTGGCCTCAAGTGATCCACCTGCCTCTGTCTCCCACAGTGCTAGGATTACAGACATGAGCCACCTCACCTGGCCACAAGAGTAAATTTTAGAAATGACAATAAAAAGTCTCTAAATTTTAAAACTGAGAAATGGAGACAGGAAATGATCACCAGCAGCTTTTTTTTTTCTTCCCTTCGACTCTACACATGGGCCAGAAAAAAAAGAACTGAGCAAAAGGAAAGGTCAGTGAATGATCACAAAGATATGTTGATGAAGGGTGTACCATGTGCCAGGCACAGGGCTAGGAAGAACTTTACATTCTTTCTCTCACTCATTCTTGGTTCCTTGACCCAGGCAGAAATTACTCAGATAGCATGCATGAGCAAAAGAGTCCTAATATGTAAAATCTACTTCAGAGACAAAACCTTTTTTTGTAAATACAGTCTACCTTAAAAAAAATAGATAATTATATATAAATGATGAATTCCTTTTAAAAGTAGAGTTTCTAATTTTTTTTCTTTGTATTTCACACAGGGCTCTTAAGACAAAAGTACTAAAGTACATTTTGGTGACAATTCATATAGGAAAATAGGTGATCTAAGAATGTACCTGCTAGGTTGCATAAAAGCAAATTGTTTATTTCTGAATACCTTTGAAGTAAATAAAAATTACCCATCTGGTATGTGTATATATTTTTTTAATTTCAAAATATTACAGGGGTACAAAAGTTTTGGTTACATGTATTGATTTAATGTGCTTGGGTCAGGGTTATAAGTGTGCCCATAGCCCAGATCCCATTAGGTAGGTTTTCAGTCATCCCTTCCTCCCCTTGCTCCCCTGTTTGATTTCCCCTGAATTTTACTTCCCTCTGTGGGCATATGTGCTCATCTGCTAATTTCAGTTTAATAGCAAGTGCATGTGGTGTTTGTTTTTCCATTCTTTAGATACTTCACTTAGGATAATGATCTCCAGTTCCATCCAAATTATTGCAAAAGGCCTTAATTCATTCTTCTTCGTGACTAAATAGTATTCCACAGTGTACATACACCACAGTTTGTTATTCCACTGATTAATTGATGGGCACTTGGGTTAATTCCACATCTTTGCAATTGTGAATTGTTCTGCAATAAACATTCAAGTGAAGATGTCTTTTTGATAAAATGACCTTTTTTCCTTTGTAAATACCCAGCAGTAGGATTACTGGAGCAAATGGTAGGTCTACTTTTAGTTCTTTGAGGCATTTCCATACTGTTTTCCAAAGAGGTTGTACTAGTTTGCGGTCCCATCAACAGTGTGTAAGTGTTTCTTTCTCTCTGCATCAATGCCAGCGTCTATTGGTTTTGGACTTTTTAATAAAAGCCATTCTAACATGGATAAGGTGATATCTCATTGTGGTTTTAATTTGAATTTACCAAAGATTAGTGACATTGAGCATTTTTTCATATTTTTATTGGCCATTTGTCTATCTTCTTTTGAGAAGCTTTTGTTCCTGTCTTTTTCCCACTTTTTAATGGGGTTGTCTGGTTTTATTCTTTTTCTTGATTTGCTTGAATTCTTTGTAAATTCTGGTTATTAGCCCTTTATTGGATGTATAGCTTGAGAATATTTTCTCCCATTCTGCATGCAGGTTGTCTATTTGCTCTGTTGATTTTTTTCCTTAGCTATGCAGAAGCTTTTGAATTTAATCAAGTCCCATTTATTTATTTTAGTTGTTGCCATGATTGGCACTGAAGTCCTCTTCATAAATTTTTTGCCTAGGCTGATATCTAGAAGAGTTTTTCCAACATTTTCTTCTAGGATTATTATCGTTTCATGCTTAGGTTTAAGTCTGTTTTCCACTGTGAGTTGATTTTTGTGAGAGGTAAAAGGTGCAGATCCTGTTTAAGTCTTCTACATGTGTCTACCCAATTTTACCAGCACCATTTATTAAGTAGGGCTTCTTTTCCCCAGTGCGTATTATTG